>CAUYQV010120598.1:0-69674 GCA_963574575.1 Galagoides demidoff
AAAAAAAAAAAAAATGTGTTTTTTCTTCCCCTGGCTTTGTTAATTATTGTTAATGTTACATATAGGAGTATAAGTCTGATTTAGTAGGACTTGGGTAAGTAGATATTTCTGTGTTGTAGGATCAATGCTGTTAAATAGAAATACAATGTAAACCACATATATAATTAAAAATTTTCTAGTAGCCACATTAAAAAAGTAAAAAGAAATGAGTTAAAAATGCATTTTTTCCTAGTACATCCAAAATATATTGTTTTAACAAGTAATATAAAATTAAGGTATTTTCTATTTTTTTATGTTGCATCTTTGAAATATGTATGACAGTGGTCAGCACAACTCAATTCAGATGCTAAATTATCAGTAGCTAAATATAAGTGTAGCACTACTAAAACCACAAAGTTATGTTTAATAAAAATTCGGTTTTAAAATTTAATTAAACTAAAATGAAACTAAGAATTGATTTCCTCAGTTTTAGTAGCCATGTGTCAAGTGCCTGATAGCTACATATGACTAATGGCTACCATATCAAGCAGGATAATACAAAAGGGTTTCTATATCTTCACCAGGGGAAGTGGCCTTGATATGAACCATAAGTACAAGAATAGTTTTATAGTAATTAAAGGTAATTTATGTTAACCACCTCTATTTGGGTAAAGGAAAGAACAAAACTTTCTTTAAAAGTCTGCAAAGACATAAAAAAATTGTAAGTTTTTGCAAAAAGATTTTGTTAAGAGCAAAACCAAATTGGTTTTCGTAATTATATATTATGTACAGAATTTATCAACAAATGACTACTTTTAATAGAACACATTGTTCATTCTTCTATGAATTTGTCCTTTGGGGATTTATATTTAATAATACCCTGGCTATAAAAGCTCATTACTTTGTAAGTGTCCTCTTTTGTTGACTAAATATAGTGGTGATGTTGATTTAAAAAGTGATCTTTTGGTATTAAGGTTGTAATTGCTTTGATTCCCAAGATAAAGGAATATCTGAATGGTCTTATATAAAATTCCAGCTCTTTGAAATAGTATAATTATAATAAATGATGACTGATTTGGTAGATAATATCCATAAACTCAAAGTTACCTTAGCATTCGAATAAGGGCCATACTGTTGTGAGAACTTGTTATAATTCTGATGCATTATCAAGTAAGCTTGTATCTGGTTAATTCTACTTGTGCTAAATTCTATCAGTGTCCAAACCAAGTAAAGAATATACTAAACCTTCAAAAACCCAAATCCTAAAGATTCCAGGAATATAAAGCAGGAAACTTTGCATGTGACCATACATATATATTGCTTAAGGGACATTAGTATTTCAGAGTCATAGAACCCATTATCATGCCCATCCTTCCTTCTTTTCCTAGCTAATGATATATCCCACTTTACTATCTCCACCAAACAGGGTCATCTATTGATAGGAATGTCAATTTATACTAGCTAGATTGGGACCCAAGTGCCACACATGTACAGTAAATGGCTAAATGACATGAAGATGTTGAAGAAAATGGGCAGGATAAGAACAGGGATGTTATCTCTTTTCCTGATCCGTTGATCAAAAGAGCGATTGAGTAATTAGAGAAGAAGGTCAGTTTTCATCACTGGGGGCAACTCAGAAAACCTTTGGGGCATGGGGGTTTTCAGAGAAGAAACATGAGGCCTGGAAGATGACTTCTTCAAGGTTACCCAAGATGTATGTAGCGGGCCTTGGATTTAAACTCAGGTTTAACTCTCTGCTGAGACTATAGTCTTAGCCACCATTTATGGCACCCAACAGAGGTCATCTCTGCACTGGGATCTCTCTCTTGGTTCTGTATGAACAAGTCCCTGCCCACAACCCAGGGTATAATTCTTTTAAATTTTAATAGCTCTAATATTCTTATTCACGGCTCTATTGGTCTAATGAAAAAGGATTATTTATATCTGTTTTAAAAAGTTTATTATCTCGGTCAAATAGCAAGGTTATATATTTTGGATTCTCCAGGATATTATCCTGGATCCCTGAGGCTTCCATAGTTTTTAAAATTGAAGGTATGATCCAGGCCTCCAAGCAGTGAATTTTACTGTTTGTGAAATTTTACTTTCTTGAATTTAAACAAGAGGCTATTAATCTAGAAAGATCCTTAAAATATTTCTCCCACTCCTATTGTATTTTAGGCTTGGGTATCAATTCTAAAGATTTGGAACTTGTTTAATATGTAGAAATCAGTGTCAGTCACTAAACACCTCTCTTGGCTCCTAGTTGTCAGTTATATCCTCTTTATCAGACATTTTACCTTTTAGAACCCTTTACTTCTCTCTGAAGTGCCAACAAAATATGAGTCTAACTAGGAAAACAGGTTTGTCAGAACTTCCAGAGTGCCCGGGAGTTATAATTCTCTAATCCCAGGATGCCGAAGTGTTCTGCATTTTCTTTTGGGTATTGGATGTAGGTGGGTAGAGAGTAGAGGACCACCCAATTTAATTATACCTCGAACATCTGGTACACAGAGGGAGGAGTGAACCACTTACTTTGTTAGCCAGCCTTCTTCATTAAGCATCATGCATATACATTGCTTAAAGGGACATTAGTATTCCAGAGCCACAGAACCCTTTATCATGCCTGTTATTCCCTAGCTAATAATACATGCCCCTTCACTATCCCCACCAAATAGTGTCATCTAGCATCACCTGTCATGTGTATTTTTTCCTTTGTTATTTTTAACTCTATGAAAAATTAACTCCATTCTACACATGAAGACTTAGGTCATAAACATTAAGAAACAACAATTTGTTATTTACTAGCTATCTGTAAAACAAAAAAATGAAACAGATTTCTGACTGGCAAAATAACAATCAGAACTTATTTCTGTCCAAATTCTGAGCCTGTGCTCCTCACTCTCCCACATAAACTTTTGCTTGTACGTGTCCAGTGTCAGGGAATTCATTTACTACCCTCCAATGATGCTCCCCACGGCATTCCCAAAAATCTATGGGTGGTTGTTGTTATAGGAAAGCTCTTCCTTTAATTGGACTGAAATTTGTTTCTATTTGGCTTCCACATATTCATCATACTTTATTTTCTTTTTACATATGAGCACAGGTATGATTATTTTCATATGTGATGATACTTAATATTAAGAGAACTCAGCTGGCATGTTTCTTTTCATCCTCAAGTTAGGTACCTATGCCTATTTCTTTTGAGTGGTCCCTTCTGGGATGTGATTTCTGGTTCCCTTGCCTTCTGACCTCCTCCTTTGAACTCACTTAAATTTAAATGAGTCTTAAAGTAAGGGTTTTGTTTGACTGAAATCTGAGATTGGGTGGAATGTATTATTTAGGGGAAAAATAAATTATCCAATTGAGTGGGTTTGATAATAAGAAAGTTTCTGTTGCACATAAAAGTTGAGAGATGAGTGGTCTGAGCCTAGCAGCATTGCTCTATGATCCTTAAAATAAGCTTCTGGAGATGCTATAATCCTCATTTTCTAGCCTGCATTGTGGGAAGCAGAGCATTCATGAAAAACAGCTCCATCTTTAAGGATATGATTGGAAGTTTTGCATATCAATTTCAGAGCTGTTCAAGTATTCACACTAGCTATAAAGGAGATGGGAAATGCTGCTTAAACCTGGGTAGCCATGTTCCTGGTGAACTTAGGAAATTCTACTAAGAAAAAAGTGAAAAGTAGTTACAGGAGGACAATCATAGATTATGCTACAGAGAGTGAGGTATAAACAAAAGGCAAAAGTCTCTTATAGCACGGGGGTAGAAAAGAAAAAACCATCAAGAAAATGCTGGCTGAAAAATGGAAGTAGGAACCAAGAAGTTTTGGATTTTTGATTTATCACACTTCATTAAGCATGTCACTTAATTAAGTTTGCCATAAGTCTTTTTTTAAAAGATTATTAATTGTATTTTTTCTATTTTGGAAATATAGTAACTTAGTTTAAAATTTATTTTACTTGTACTGAATGGCTTTATGTATGTTTAATATAATTACAGGTGGTTTTATTATTTTTGAAGTGATCTGTTTGGAAGGAGCACAGTATTAGGACCCAGCAAGGTAGAATTTTAGGAAACAGAAGATTCTGAAATTCAAAAAATGGTGAAGTTATTCAGAAAAATATTACCATATGTCAAAGTTCTTCACCTGTTTCTGTCCTCAAGGTGCCTTTAGGATTAACTTTTTTTGTCTTTGGGGTTTTTGTTTTGAAGATACACGCTAGTTCTAATAATTTTTCAACCAATATTTCATTGATAGAATTAGTTGTACTGAGGATGAATTCGGAGTGTTTAGAAATTAAACAGTAAATAAATTCTGCTGAGTCTTGGGTATTTTTGTTCAATCTTTATGTGGTGAATTCTACCTAAAGAACAAAGCATATGACTAGAAAGTGAGAAAAATGTAGTTTTTACAGGAAGGTTAAAAAAAAATGGGCACTTGTCCTCTACCCCTATCATCTATTAGATGTGTGAACCCTTGAATAGGTTCCAAACTGCCTCAAACCAGGCCTGGTTCTATGTTATGCTTCTTTACTTCTAGACATATATACTCTTCTCTCTGTACTTCTTGTTCAGTTGTGACTCTGGGGAGTAATTTATAAGAGACTAGCATCTTAGAATGTTTGAGTCCTATGTCAGGCCCCATAGTCATTGTTGGGGTCTGGCATATAATGGAGTCTGCTAGAATCCCTGCTCTTCCTACATACTTTCTATCAGACTTTGTAATTGGGAGGTCCTGTGGGCCCAACTGAAAGTTTACATTTCCTAGTATTCTTACAGATGGGGACTGAGGCCACAAAGTCATCAAATAGTGCCTTAAGCAAGTGAGATGTCTGCTTAGGCTAGCATCCTTACCGCCTTTTTTTTTTTTTAACATGAATGGAGATGTGATAGCAGATGAGATGGCAGCAGCCTTGAGCTAAGGATAAGGGGAAGAAAGACAAAGGAGCCTGAGTGTCTCTGTGAGTTGGGAGGTGCCATACATGGCATACTGGAATTGCCTATCCTGATTTCTTCTAAACAAGAGCCAAAAAGACCATTTAGGAACAGAGCATCAGACCAGGATTCAGGTGTAAACGTATGCAAGAGAGTGAATAAATACACCAAGAGGAAGAAAGAGAGTAAGACTATAGCCCTATGTGAAGTCTAACTTTGGCCTGATCTGCAATGATATGGGAGCTGTGGAGCATAAACTACTCAGAGAGTTGTCCTGCAGAGTCATCCCACTTTGAGGCAAGGTGATCAGCCTTTTGTACCATGAATAAGTCACCCATCAGCCGTGGGCTACCCCCTGAAGCAGGTGCATGTCTAACGTCCTGGGATAGACCACTCTTGTCAGCTGAGGACAGTTCTCCTGAGGAGAGGGGCAGAGTAAGCAATTAGCCAGAGCCTTCCAGAGACGGGAGTCTGAGTGTGCCAGACCAGTGCAACTCTGCAGACAGGGGACTGCCACATCTTCTGCAGTTCACCTCTCACATTGTTCAGGGACACTTGCTTCTAACATTAAATTTATTGCTTCCATTTCATCCACCTAATCTTTTCTGGGGTTCTGGCTGGAAGAGTTCTGGAGAATTTTCAAGAGGAAGGTTAGTGAGCCGAATTGCAGGCCCTACCGAGACAATTAATTATAGACTATAACTGGTGCTTATCTCCTTCCTTGCGATCCATTCTAGAGTATTCTCCCTCTCTACTAGTACTTCTCAGGTCAAGGGGCTTGTCTTCAGTTGGTCCTCATCCCTAACGTACCAAAGCCCAATTACCATGCCTTTGTCAGGCTGTGCTCAACTTTTCCATTTTGAGTAAAAATTAGGCATGGCAATCAACAGTGGTGCCAGTGCTGGGTGCCAAACATACTTCTATCTCCAGTGCTGCCCTTCATGGCACTTAGGGTTATTGCCCCCCAACTCATATGGAAACTCCTTTCTATGGCTTGACACAAGACAATCAAGCAATGAAAGCAGCACCATAGTTTTAAGTTAATATCACTTTTTCTGTGTTTACCTCTGGAAGCATTCTACTTTGGGTGCCAACACCTCCAGAACCACAGGGCCGAAAGTTTTGGATATCAGAGGTTCACATTCTCCAACTGGTCACTGAAAATAGTGGTGAGAAAGTTTATTCCTATTTTCATTCATTTATTACTATATTTTATCACTTACATTTCAAAGAAATACTATGATTCAGAATAATAGTATCAGCAAGTGGTAATATGGGAATAATATAGGCCATCACACTTATTGAACCAGTGTAGTGATTCACAAATACAGAGCTGCTCATCAAGTGGCTTGCAGGCCCATGTGAATATTACAATCAGCAGGGAAATGGATCATATATACATATTTTTGAGCCCTGGTGTGGGACATTCTAATTCACCAGGTCAAGGAGTGCAGTGATTTACATTTTTAGAATCCTTTGGTGGTTCTTATAATCCATCATATTTGGAAATTGTTATCCTAGAATGTGTATAAGTTTGTGGGGGGGGGGAGGTTTGTAGTAATATTTTTTTTTCTAGGAAGCATAGTTGTAGTATTGGATCAGAAAGCATTGGATATATTTTTATCCATGGTTTCTGAATAGAAAAGAAAATCTAGTGAATTTGTTGTATTTTTTTTTTTTGCTAAAGTAGGGATATATATCTATTTTCTGAAATAGAAAAATAATGGCTTTTCCCTCAAGGATGTAGCCCTGTAACACTTCAGTTTATTGAATTAATGATCACAAACATAAGGCAGACAAGAATTACTTCTGAAGATGATATGACCCTAGATAAAGACACAGAAGTTCACAGCATTTTGGAAGCACAGAATAGGAATCCTTGAAATTTCAGGAAAGTTGTCACAAGTGAGACAAAATGGTTCTTTCCAGTTTCATAATGTCACAACTCTATGTGCTGTGATTGCTTAGAATAGAGGAGAATATTTCATCATGACTATAGTCAAGTAATAACATCCCCACACTGGCTAACTGGAAATGAGTGAAGGCTCACTGAAGATAAACCTCTTTAACTCTTTCTAGGAGCAAATCCTGACATCCCTATCTTAATATACCCCAAACTGGGCCATTTTCTGTCTTTTCACCTGCCATCAGTTTGGTCAATGTCTCCATCATATCTTTCCTTAATTATCACAATAACTTTCTGACTGGACTCCCTCCAGCTCTGGTTTCCACCATAAAACCCATCCACACATGTACAATCATACATATACCCAATTGGTATCACAACAGGAAAATGGATTCTGTCAGATACAGTCTCTACTTGAAATCTTTAGTAGCTCTGCACCTCATTCAGAATGAAGGCCGATGTCTTTACTGTGACGATGTCCCCCATTACCTCACCAAGCTTATCTTCTGTTAAACTTTCCCTTGTACATTCTGCTTTAGTCACACTGGCAAGTTCTCTGAACATAGCAGGTGGGCTTGTAGCAAGATGGTGGGTTAGAGACATCTTACCAGCCACTTGAAGTGAGATAGGGAAGAAAGGACTTTAGCCACCTCTGGGTGGGGGATCCTACCCAGAAATGTCACTCTGGGGCACAGTGAAAAGTAGGAGACTCTAGGAGTCAATGAGAAGTTCTGGAGCTGAGGAAGACCAGCAAAGAAGGCAACATCCAGGGTACAGGCAGAGGCTGACCAGCCTTCCCATAAAGGACTAAAGGCAGAAAAGGGCTATCCTATAGTTTTTAGTTTTTGGAATAGGCTTCTCACTGCACCTGCCCTAGAAGAGCTTAAGCAAACAAGTAAACTCAAATAGTATCCAACATCTGGGATTGAATACCAGGTAGGGGTGGAACCCCCATCAGCTTGGCTACCCACAGAGTGCCACCATTGTTGGAAGGCCACCAGGGAGGAATAGTCTGTAGGATCCTACTACATGGACAGCTCTGGTGCACATTCTGAACTCAGGCAGCCATGTTTGGGGTAAGTTGAACAACTCCTGCACCCCCTGGAAGGATATTTTGTCATTAGGGGGTACTGTTTTGAAGATCAAGCTGTGCCTCCTAAGAAATCTGATGAGAACTCCAGGATCCCAGTCCTACAGGAACTGATTGCTAGTGAAGTATCCTAATTGACAGATTAGTCAGGAAGACAGGACCAGGTCTCCTCAGGAACTGGATAGTGGCTTCCAGTGCTCATCTTATATAGCAAAACTAGTGTGTGTGTTCTGTCTCCTAACACCACAGTGCTACCTGATGTCCAGGTGCTCATGGACATACACACGTAAATTTTCTTTTTTTGCCAATTTACTCAATTTTTTCCTTAGTTTTATGTTTTTGTTTTGTTTGGGTTGGCTATATATATATTTTTTACTTCAAGAGCAAGGTTATTCCATTTTTGTTATAGTTTTTCAGCCCCTTTTATTCTTTATTTATCTCTTTTTATCTTTCTTTTGGTAGAAATTTTTCTACTTTTCTCATTTTTCCCACATAAATTTCTCATATAATAACTAAGATATCCCTTTGTATCCTTCATCTTATATAATTGCATTTTAAATTTTCTTTATTTTTGTCTTTGCTCTGAGGGCTTAGTGTGGGGGGAAGGTCATGGCATGTCTGGCTCAACCAGGCCATGAGCTCATGTTCATGAGCTTTGGCCTTTGGAAAGTTGGTATTGGTAGGTCCCCACTGCAATATATTGCTGATTTTTTTTTTTTCTATCTTTGGTGGAGGTAGGGTCTTGCTTTTCTCCAGGCTAGTAAAGAACTTCTGACCTTAAAAGAACCACCCAACCCAGTCTCCCAAAGTCATGGAGTTGTAGGCATGGATCAAAGCACCCTCCTGAATACCAATTTCTCCTGTCTCTCTCTTTCTGTCCTCCTTTCTTTTTTTTCAATCCTTTACTTTCACCACCACCTCTTTTTTTCCTTATCTTTTTCTTTTCTTTCTCCCTTCTGGCTATTTGCCCTTCTTTCTTTTGGACCTATATCAAAAGGCCACTTCAACATCTAAGCTCAGAGACAAGGTAATTTAAAGTGGAGGGAGTGAGAGGAAGAAGTAGGAGGAAGAAGCAACAAGAAAAAAACACACAGAAGGAGGAACCAACAGCAAAATTTTGGCAATATGAAAAACCAGAATAGAACAACTCCCCAAGATATCATGAGGTAGTACTGCTAAGGATTCCACCTATGAATAATCAGTGGAAATGACAGAAAGGGAATTTAAAATGTGGATGGCAAAAACAATGAAGGGAATTAAAGAGAAAGTAGAAAATAATCAAAAGAAAATCCAAGAACAGAACCCCCAAATGGGTGAAAGATATGAAGACTATAGAAAGGATAGAGCAGAGCTTAAAGAATTGAAGGAGTCAATCAGGGAACTTAAAGATTCAGTATAAAGTATCAATAACAGATTATACCATGGATAAAAAATAAACTCAGAGTTAGATAAAGTTCTTGAGCTAACCCAGGCAGTTGAAGAGGCAGAAAAGACAGAGAAAGCAGAACATTCACTCGAAATTATAGGACTTCATGAAGCATTCAAATATATGACTTATAGGTATCCCTGAAAGGGAGGAAGAATGTCACAAAGGAATTGAAGCCCTACTGGAGGGTATCATAAATGACAATTTCTCAATTGTCACTACTATTCCAAAACACTCCATTTAGAAGGATATTAAACTCTGGGTCGTCTCAACACAAAAAGAGCATCTGCAAGTCACATTGTAATGAACCTGCTCAAAGTCAAGATGACAAAAAATTATGGAAACAGTCAGGAATAATCACCAATTGACCTACAAGAGCATGAAAGCAGACTTTTCAGCTGAAACTTTCCAAGCCAGAAGAGAATGGTTATCTACCTTTAACCATCTTAAATAAAATAATTTTCAGCCATAATTCTGTATTCTGCTAAGCTAAGCTTTGAAATTGTTGGAGAAATTAAATATTTGCCTGACAAGTAGGCATTGAGGAAATTTGCCACAACAAGACCAGCTCTACAGGAAATACTTAGACCTATTCTATATACTGACCATCACAATGTACCAGCAGTAAACTAAACAACCAGAAAATAAAAGGACAAAACCAAGCTTCCACAAACACACTGGCACAGAGGATAAAACTAAGCAATGACTTTTCATAGAATAAGTGTAGTAGAATTCCATTCATCTCATCAATTCTCAATAAATGTTAATGGCTTGCATCCCCTCTGAAAAGGCATAGGCTGGCTGATTGAATTAAAAAGCCCAAGTCATCTATATATTGTCTTCAGGAAACAAACCTAACCATGAAGGATAAAATAAGACTCAGGGTGAAGGGTTGTAAAAGCAAATGGAAAACAGAAGAAAGGAGGGGTTGTAATCTTAATTTCAGATACAAGTGGATTTAAAGCAACTAAAGTTAAAAAAAAAAGGCAAAGATGCCAGTTCATAATGGTCAAAGGAACAGTACAATAAGAGGATATTGCATTTCTAAATATTTATACATTCAACTTATATGCACTTATATTTATGAAATGGACCTTCATTGGTCTGAGCATATGATATCCTATAATGCTATAATAGCTTGGTACTTGAACATCACAGGCAAATTCCTGTCTTGATGAATTGGAACATGTGGTTTTCTGTGTGGAATGTCCTCCTCCTAGATACCTATATAGCTCACTCTTTTAGTTCTTTCATATGTTGTACTAAACCATTGGTACATCAGTGAAGTCTTCTATGACCGTCTTATCCAGACTTGTAATTCTGCCCAGAACATTATTTTACTCCTTTCCATGCTCTATTTTATAGCCTCAGTGCCTTACGTTATTCATTCTATTACGTATTTTATTCATGTATCTTATTTATTATCTGTCTCATCAACTAAAAAATAAAAGGTCTATCAGGACAGGACAGTGACTGGTTCTAGGTACTCAGTAATAATTGGAATTGAAAATGATCTATTATATAATTGTTGATAATCTTTTTCTCTTAGAAATTTCTTAATTTATGATGTGACTGTGATAAAGTTGTAATTTTCTGAGAGCTCAAGCAGGATGGATCTTTGAGAGTTAAAGATTTGATTTTATTTTCAAACCTGACCATATCATAAATCTCTGACTTCAGCAATCAGGGTGTGAAGCTTTAATTGGTCTTAAGTATCAGTTAGTCCAGTCTTATATTTTACAAAAAAAGAAACTAAGGCTGAGAGCAAGAAAATGACTTGCCAAAAAATCTCACAGAATAAGCATCATTTGCTGATATAGAACTTTTTCTTTTCAATTGTAGCATAGTGCTCTGTCAAGTATGCCCTTCTTGGTCTTTTTTTTATATGCTAACACTTTTGTTAACTTTTGAAATGAAATGTTATTAAAATAACAGATTCTGTTATGAATAAAAATATTTTAGATTTTACCCAAACCTCACTTAGCCTTTTCTATATTTTTTCTCACCCAATAAATGATTCTTAAAATATTCATGTGCATTAATATACATAATTTTACTTCATATAAGCATAATCAGCTATATTTAATTCTGGAAGAAGGCCCAGTTCTGAGAATCTTGATAGGACAAAGAGTTGCCATCGTATTTCTTCATTTATTCAAGTAGTTGAATGATGCCTACTATGTGACAAAGACCAAGAAAGGCCTAAAAATACATCAAGGCTTAAAGAAGGAGTTGATAAATAATTAAAAATAATTTCAGATAATAGTATGTGCTCTGAAAAAAGTAAAAGAGAGACATGCAGTAGAGAGTGGGTCAGAAAAGAATAATTCTAATAAAGGGATTTCTGACCAGAGACTTGAAGGAAAACCCTAAATTATTCCTGGGATGATGAGAGTGCAGAGAAGTAATGAAGACAGAGATACCAAGTGCTGATGTCCTTATGTTGCAATGAGCTTCTCATACTTACAGAAAAACAGAGCAGATTAGTTGATTGTGTCATTCCAGGCAGATGGAAGGCTGAGAAAATATGATCTAAAAAGCAAGCTAGAATTTTGTCTTTGAACCTCATTGTCTTGGCTAAGTTCTTTGGAAGTGGTTTAAAAAGGGGAAAGCCTGCTCTATTTTACACTTATTTAACAAGTAGAGAAACAAAAGTAGACTCAAGAAAGTCAGTTAGACTATAGGAAAAAAGGTCAAGAGAAGATGGTGGCTTGGAGAAAGGAGGTTGCAATGGAGATGGAGAGATCATATCACGTATCAGCACACCTACCACTGTTTAAGCAGGTAGATCTCTTGCAGTGTTTAGATCGATATGAACTCTTCCTTGTCTGACAAAAGCCCAAAATAGCTGGTAAATTTCATCAATTCCAACATGATGGGACCCATGCATTGTGTATCTTGCTCAAAAGCCAATTTCATGGAGTACTAATCCAAAAACATTTTGTTTAGCAAAATGCAGGGAGAGTTGTTCTGTTTCCAAATAAATATGGGAAACAGACTCAGTAGCTGCCTATTTGAAGATCCACAGTACAGAGCAGCATATTGAAAATTCCAAGAAGTTCAGCAGTAAAGGTATTTAACTTTGTCTATCCTAGTTCCTAAAATTCTTAGCTCAAGAAACACCATTTTTTGTGTGTGTGTGCCTTACTTACAGAACACTCACTAGTTTTCTGCACCTGCGGGGCATGATATTGAACATATGATGGAATGATGACCACAGTAAGAGCTCATTGCCTTTATTTTGTATGATATTGGACACATCACTTTCTGTTTTCCTTAGTGCTATGGTTTAAAGGTGTCCCCCAAAAGTTCGTGGGTCAGAAATATAATCCCTCTGCTCTGGATTAATAAATGAATAATCCTCAAGACTGGATTAATGTTGTTATCACTGAAGTGAGTTCTTTATCTTGGAAGTAGCTTTGTTATAAAAGCAAATTCTCTTTGATTCTGGCCTGACCATGTTATGATGGAACAAGACCCTCATGGGGGTGGGGGTGGGGTCCATGCTCTTGGAATTTCCATCTTCTAGAACTGTGAGATAAACAACATCTTTTCCTAGTAAATTACCCAATCTGTGGCCTTCTGTTGCAGCAACAGAAAAAAAGATACTCAGTTTTCTCATCAGTAAGATATGAAATCAGAATAATTATTCATGAGTTTCACCATCTTTTATCAAGTTAGTATATGTAAAAGCTTTTTTTTTTTTTAATGTAAATCTTCAAAGAGTAGTTGCTTTGGATGAGATCACCAACTCCATTAATTGATGGTTTCAGAGTGTTGCTTCAATATACCCTTTGTTTTTCTGAGCCAATCATGACTTGTTCTTTTATACCCTGTAAACATTTTCTATCATCTTCACTTGCAAAGAAGACAATTAGTAACTGGATGAGAATTGCTGCTGACCAAAGGTCTGACTATCCCCAGAGAAGAGTTACGAAACCGTGAAGGTAGGTCAGAGGCAATTGGATTTAGAGTAGAGCAGATATTCTCACTAGATGTTACTAGGCAACTGTCCAGGGTAAGATGGAAGAAATATTGATACTCAGAGTGTACCTTGGAAGCCTATTTGTTTCAAATCTCAAGGAATACATTTTTTAGCAAGGAACATTGAGTATTGAGAAAACATTCTTTTGTTGTTCAAAAAATGTACTGTATTATGGAAACAATGAAAATGTGAGCCATGTTTCTGCATCTTTAATGTTGCCTTGGCTCGATTTACCACACAATCCTTCCTTCCTCCTCCCTCCCGTCCCTCCCCTCACTGTCTCCCTCCCTCATTTTCAAGCTATTTCTTGGAGAACCATCAGCAAACCTGAGGAATAGGCATAACAAAGGAATATCAGTGGGTAGAGTAAATGGTGTTAAAAGGCCAGGAAAGAATGGAGGGAGGATTGAGGATGAGAAACAATATGAGATAAATTATTAGGAAAGTACACACACTATGGAGATGGAAAAAAGAAGCATTTTCAAATAGATATTAACTCTCAGTTCAAAGAGACATAGGGGTGCTAAGCCAAGCCACTGGGGTCTCTAGCCCTTTTTTTTTTTGTTGTTACTTCATATAACAGTGGAAGAAATGATACTCCTTACAAGAGAATTTTGTCTTTGGTGGCTCAGTGTCTGAGTATTTCCTCAGATCCCAGTGATCAGTTTTGGGAAAGGAAGTGGATATGACATGAGGAGCAAAAGTTGAATTGGAAAGAGAAAAACCCACCCAGGATAGAGGAAACTAGTACTTGGGGGATCCAAGGAGAGGGGACAAAGAATAAAGCAGCAGGAGAAAACTCGGTTTTGCCAACAATTTTAGAGAGGTGGAAAAGGGGGCAGAAGAGAGGCTTTGAGCAGGTGTAAGGCATAAGGAAACTGGTGAGTGTGGAGACAGGGGAAAGAAGATTTTAAGAAAGTTCCTATGGACTGCAAACTGGAGCTCCTTGCACAGCTTTACTGAAGAACGCTAGTAAATATTGCAGTCACTTGAATCGCTTCTGATCACTGTTTCCTGAATGTGACATTGAACAAAGACCGGGGGACATGCCACCATACTCTACGTATAGTGAGATTGCTCAAAGGCTAGAAAGGAGTGGAAAAGTTGAGAGGGTGAATGGGGTGAGTATATATATAGAAGTGCACAGTAAAGCAACTGTGAAATATTCTGTTTTCAAAAAAGACAGTTCTAAGCCAAAAAAGGAAATTGTTAGCCCTAAGTGCACTTGCTGGTTGGAGAAGTTGTACTATGAAAGCTGTCTGATAGTTACCTAACTAGAGAAATCCTATTCCTGGCATTTTTTTTTAGAGACAGACTCTCACTTTGTCGCCCTTGGTAGAGTTCTGTGGCATCACAGCTCACAGCAACCTCCAGGTGGTGGGTTTAGGCGATTCACTTGCCTGAGCCTCCCGAGTAGCTGGGACTACAGGTGTCTGCCACAATGCTATTGTCCAGCTAATTTTTGTTGCAGTTTGGCCAGGGACAGGTTTGAACCTGCCAGTCTTGGTGTATGGGGCTGGTGCCCTACTCACTGAGCCACAGGCACTGCCCTGATCCTGGTATTTTTAAGAAAATATCTTCCATGGCATCTTTCTGGCCTGCTGTGAGAATACATCTCTGTGAGAAGACAATAAAATAAGTGGATTTTCTGGTCTGAATATTTATGATTCAGTGTTTTGTACCTTTGAAACAAATTTTAAAATTGTCATTACTAATTCTCCACCTTAATACCAACACACCATTTTCACTGGTTTTGCCTCCTCAGATTTATTTTTCATCACTATTCTTGATATTGCCTTTTTCTGTCTTCCTAGGCTGCATTCAAAGAGACTGGACATAATGAAATCATCTTTTTCTATTTATGTAACTGTCAGCCAGGGCCTTGCGGAGCCAGCAATAACCACCCCAGAACTCCATGGTTCACTAAAAGTATCAGCATACAAAATTCTTTTACAAGTGTGTTCCATAGGACACTGAACCTGCAGAATAATGTTGGAAAGGTGTTTTATGGTCAAACAGTTTGCATACTTTCAGCAGTGCTGTTAAAATAAAAGGTACTGAGCTAAGAGTGGAGAGGGACTCGATTTCTGGTAGTAGACGTGCACTTGGGTTACCTTGGCAAGCTACTAAAACTCTGTAGGAGAACAAAAATAGAAGTCATACTGTTTGCCCTCTCTCATCATAGGGTTTTTGCCTATAGTTTAGTTGTAGTCTATAGATTAAAGTCCTGGCTCTATAGTTACAGAGCCTGTGTTGACATTCCCATTCTATCACCTGAAGCTGTGCGACAGGGTCAAGTTGCTAAAACTTACCCAAGCTTCTCTTTATCCCTAGATGTATGTAATACTATGTTTATCTTTAGGATTGTTAGGCTTAGATGAGGTAGCTGATGTAAAATAATTACCATCTGTTACTAACTACTTAAACAGTTATTAGGCCAATCATTAGTAGCAACAATATAATGAATAACAACAGTGAACGTAATATGTTAAAAACATCAGTAATCATAATAGCATCAGTAGCTACTGTTTATTCCCCCTCTTACTTTAAGACACTATTCTAAGAGCTTTATTTGATGTTCATAAAACCCCTGCACATTAGGCTATCCCATTATCCCTATTTCACTGAGAAGGATGCTGTGGTTCAAACTGGCTCAAGGTCTCACGATCAGTAAGTGGCAGAGCTAAGATGTGCTCCCCTTCTTTTCGGCACCAGAGGTTTTCAACTTCTCTTCCCCAGCAGAGCAAGTCCTTTTTACCTGCCTCCTGAAGCTGTTAGCCTCTCTATCTTCCAGCTATGTAAAGGCTGGGGGAGTGGGGGTGGTGGTCTGTAGTTCTCTTTAGAGTTCCCCAGCTAGTTGGAAATTAAAGAAGTACAGACTGGGTAAGAGGCACTAAAATGCTTGTATTTCCCTATTGCTTTCTTTTTTTTTTCTTGAATGCCAACAGTGATTTGAATGTTTCATTGTAATTGTGATAGTCATTTATCCTGAGTATAAAAAAAATCAGATAAGTATTTTGTTACCTATTTTAAAAAAGGGTGGGTGACAGTGAACTCTGAGAGGTGAGTGCATTTTGTGAAGTCCTTAAAGGCAGATGCTGAGATACTTTGTGTTGGGCCTGCTGTACAGGAGCTGGAAATGTGGGAAAGAAACCTTGACTCTTTCCTGGTCCTGGAAGAAAAGTAGACAAG
Organism: Galagoides demidoff; assembly: GCA_963574575.1. Lineage (NCBI taxonomy): Eukaryota > Metazoa > Chordata > Mammalia > Primates > Galagidae > Galagoides > Galagoides demidoff. The sequence continues at coordinate 16,518 of CAUYQV010120598.1, forward strand.
ATTGCCATCTAGTGGATTCTGAATCAACTTCGGGTGGGGGGAAAGAAAATCAGGTGTTTAGGAAAATGTGACTAAATTGATAGTGACGGTAACTGTAATTTACTTAACTTTATACTAGAGAGATATGAACTGGTTGACCCGATAGTCCAGATAAATTCTGAGTTGGTAAATATCAAAGAGAAAACTTAGGGACATCTCAGAGATTCAGACGCACAGGATGTTGGTACTAAAGAGTACCTGAGAAGAACATCCTCAACCTTCTCTTTTTTTTTTTCCCAGGGAAAGACAGCAATGCCTTCAGGATCACGTGGGTGTGATGACTTGTACACACGCCTCCCAAGTCCATGTCTGGGGATCAGACTTTTATATCCCATAGCAAAGCTGGGCATTGTCTTTTATAACACTTACAGAAAAGTAAAAAGAATCCATCTCAGATTGTACGTGTAAATTTCCCTAATTTAACTGTTCTAGATTTGTAGTTACTAAAGATGGATGACACAAATGAGAAGTTTTTCCAAATCTTCAGTGAAACATCTGAGGCTGCACTGCACACCGTAGGGGCACTGCTTACCTTGTGAAGTTTGACACACCAGCGTCTTACCGAGGGTTCAAAAGCATCTCTGTATATACTGTTTAGAGATTTGCTAAATACACACATATGAAGACCATACTATGGGAGTCTCTTATAATTTCATTAACTTTTATTCTATTTACATTCAGTTGTTAACTTTTGACTTTTGTTTCTATGTTTCCCATAAGTAGAAGTAAATAAACAGAAGAAGAATGATGAGGTTAAACCACCTGTAAACATCAGCTGAGATATCCAAAAATTTAAGAGTATCGTAAATTCTCTTTTGCATCATGACTGTGTCTTTCTGGGCTATGTTGTTTGGAGTATGTTACTTGGAATATGTATCTTTTTTCTTTTTTCCATTTCTGGAATAGAGATGGTGAAAATGTCCCCTCCAGCTCCAGGTTCTTGTAAGGTTTAAGAGAGATGAAACATGTAAAGCACCCTGTATGGATAGATTTTCTCTCTCCCCTCCCTCTTCTTTTTCTGTCCCTCTTTCCCCCTTCTTTCCTCCTCTCTATTTGTGGGAAGATTTTAATTTTTTTATTCAATTATTTTTGCCTTCTTAAATTGAAAACCTGCTGGAAAGTTGAAAGACTAGTTCATTGTATATTCAAGTAACTTTCTCCTAGATAGACACGTTATTCCCTTTTTTTAAATTTTTGTGAGACAAGGTCTTGCTGTCACTTCAGCTGGAGTTAGTTCAGTGGCAAGATCATAGCTCACTGCAACTTTGAACTTCTGAGCTCAAACAGGCCTCCTACCTCAGTCTCCTAAGTAGCTGGGACTACGCTTAGCTAATTTGTTCTTCTAACTTTTCTACTTCCTTCTTCATCTTTTTCTTCTCTCTCTGTCCTGTAAACTTTCCACGTTGTCCAGCCCAGTCTTGATTTCCTAGTCTTTTTACCTCTGCCTCCCAAACTGCTGGGATTTCAGGTGTGAGTCACCATTGTATCCAGCCCAGTGATTAACATTTGAAAGTTATCTATGTCATAACCTCTGTAACTAAATTCTTCTGTATGTAAGAGGAAGGACATTTTTCTGTATGTAAAAATAAGGACATTTTTCAAGATAACCACAGTGCCATGAACACAACTAGGGGAAATAATTCTATAATGTTGTCTAATGGCATTTATGTTCAAGTTTAATCATTCTATGAATATTTTTCACATTAACCTTTTCTCAATCCAGGGTCCAGCTAAGGTTAACATGTGATATTAGGTTGCTGTGTTGCTGTGGTTTCTTGTTTTAGAATGATATTCCTAAAGTCACATGCTTTAGTTTTCATGACATTGACTTTTTGAGGAGTCAGTTGTCTTGTAGAATGCCCCACATGCGGATTTTTCTGTCTTGTACTTGTAATTAGATTCAAGTTAGACTTTTTTTGGCTAGAATACTATAGAGGCAACATGAATTTTATTAGGAGGTATATAAAAGCTACTGATAATCTGAGGCAGGTGGATTGCCTGAGCTTACAGGTTGGAGACCAGCCTGAGCTAGAGCTAGACTCTGCGACTAAAAATAGCTGGGTGTTGTGGCAGGTGCCTGTAGTCCTAGCTACATGGGAGACTGAGGCAAGAGAATCACTTGAGCCCAAGAGGTTGAGGTTGCTGTGAGCTGTGACACCATGGCACTCTACTGAGAGTGACGAAGTGAGGCTCTGTCTCAAAAAAAAAAAAAAAGCTATTGGTAATATTTTTGATTGCTTGATCAAGTTGGAGACTGCTAGGTCTCTTTATTGTAGAGGGATAATTTCCTGGTTACACTTGGCAGGTAGGCAGGTAATTTGTGGGCAATAGTTTAAGACTGAACGTTCTGTGTGCAAATATATTTTGGCCCAAAAGTTTTATGCACACATTGTGTAAACTTCTCAGTCAGTTATTACCAAACAGGTTGAAAATACTAATTTTCTGCCCTTTTTTTCCTGCATTAATTATCTGGCAATCTCTTAAAAGAACTTTTTTCTCTTTTTCTTTTCTTTTTTTTCCTATCTTCTCTCAGGTAGTACTATGGGCTCAAATTTTTAAATTTTTATTCAAATTCTTCTACTCTATTATCCGCATTATCTTTTAATTCAGTCTCATGTTGTCCCCGATCTGGTCCATGAGCGCCCGTCTAGGCTGGCTGTTCCCGTCTTGTACTTGGAAGACTTCTTGTTTTCAGGCACAAGCCACTCCAGATCCATGCTGTACTTTTCCTAACCCAAATTTAGTATAAAAGGAATTAGTGTAAAAAAAGGCCTGAAGAATGATATTTAGAAATGGATGTCTGAATACTAGGCGAGACACTATACAAATATTTTTAAAACTTAAAAATTTTTAATGTAAAATACGGAGAAAAATCTAGTCAACTCTGTGTACTTTGACAAAAGACCCATCTGCCTGGTTAAACCATCCTTTAATTAGCTTAACTATCATTTCCTCAGAATATAACAGTCACGTCCTAGGTGTCTCAGGATTAGAATCATTTCCCACTAACACACAGGCCCATGGAGCCCTACAGTACTTCTCTATACTCATCACAAGTCTAACTGTTCAAAGTCTCTCTCACTAGTATCTCAACTTGGGAAGAATCTGCTTCTAGGCTCACATGGCTGTTGGCTGTATTCAGTTCCTTGTGGGCTACCAAGCTAAAGGCCTCAGTTTCTTGCTGAGGTTTTTGGCCAAATACTGTCCTTAGTTCTTTACCCCCATGGCATCCTTAGTAAGGCATTTTATATGTAGATACTTGATTCTTCATGACCAGAGAGGGAGTACTCTGGCAAGAAGTGCATTACATTCTTATGTTATGCAATCAGGAAAATGACATTCATTACCTTTAGCTGTCAGTAATAGGCCCAATATACATACAAGGGGAGGAGATCACACAAGGGTGTCAGGATCAGAAAGAGAATTATGACAGCCCCGGAGACTCTGCCCACCACACTTGTGGATTTGCCATTCTAATGTGGGTACTCAGGTGGTAATCCAATTATCAGGTGGATATGCATCTATCAAGGTAATGAAACAGTGATAAGGAAGATGACCTAGGTTAGTTGGAGTGATCAGGTGAGCTCTCTATTGGAGGGTAATTTTGGCAGGAGAAAGGATTAATCATGCAAATGTGCAGCAGGACGAAGAGTAAGTGCAAATACTCTGGTTACTGAGGAAGGCCAGGACCTGGGGAGGCATCAGGATGGTTCTGAGAGGTAGCCAGTGACCAGCCCATCTGGGCTTTACAGGCCATACAGTAAAGACTGCAGATTTTATTTTGTTCATAATTTAAAGCCAGTGGAGGAGGTTAATAGGGACAGTGATATGATTGCGTTTCTGCTCTAGGAGGACTCATTCTGACTGTTGATGCGTGAGTGGATTGAAGGGGTACAGAAGCAAGGGGGTGAGTTTGGAGCCTACTGTGACAGTCCAGTTGAGAGACGAGGGTGGTTGTGCTAGGGTGTTGGTGGCAGACTTGGGGAGAAGTGGTCAGACTCAGAATCTATTTTGATTGTGGGGTCTATGGGATTTCCCACTGGATGAAATACATGACTGGAAGAGGCCAAGAAGACATTGTCTACTGGGCTTGAGTGCCTATGTGGATGGTACTGGAGGGAAGAGGTTAAGAAGAGTTGATGTCTTGGAGCCTTTTGAAAATAGGTGTTGTGTTTAGTTGTAGATTCACAGTACAGGAGAGTGGGAAGTGTAGAGTTCCCACGTACACCCTCTCCCTTCACCCCTACATGCACAGCCGCTCCCACCATCAGTATCTCCCACCAGAGAGATGAATTTGTTACAACTGAGGAATCTACATTGACACAGAATTATCACTCAGAATCCATAGTTTACTTTCAGGTTAGCTCATCATGTTGTTTATTTTATGGGTTTGGACAAATGGATAATAACGTATCCACCGTTACAGTGTCCTACAAAGCTATTTCTCTGCCTCTGTGTTATACCTGGGCAACCAGGGACTTTTTAGTAATTGCCATAGTTTCACCTTTTTCAGAATGTCATATATTGGAATCATATAGAATGTAGCATTTAAGTTTCCTCCATGTCTTTTAACGGCTTGATAGCACTGAATAACATTCCATTGTCTGTAGGTACCACGGTTTACTTATCCATTCATTTCCTGAAGTATATCTTGTTTCCACATTTGGGGAATTACAAATAATGCAGCTACAAATGTACATTTTTAAGTCATTTGGACAAATATTAAGGTGCATGATTGCTGGATTATATGGAAAGAACATATTTAGTTTTGTACAAGACACAGAACATTTCTGATCGTATTAAAGTCTATACACAAGTCCTCGTAGTTGCCTCCTTTGATATATTCTCCATCAGTTTATAGGCTGTGTGCTGTTGCCACATCTATACCAAGGTTTTCTTTTTCCTGCCTGGCAGATCTTTCCACACGGTTTCCCTAAGATCAGTGTGGTGACGTAGATGCCATCTAGTGGAGGTAAAGAAAACGAGCTTTTAAAGAATAGCAGCAACAAGAAAAAATGGTTCACTTAAAATACAGTCAATTGAAGCTCTCTTGCGCTAAGTAAGAAAAACATTCTCCTTTCTGCTCATTTTCACATACTACAGTGGGGGCCCAAACTTAAGCACAGTAGAGTAAGCATTAACGAAGAAGAGGCAGCAAGTTAATATCCTGAATCCATATTCACCAACGTGATTTGAGATCCTTGCCCAAAGGCTGAGCTTTTCTAGGAGTGTTGGGGGAAGGGAGAGAGGAGAGAGAAGGTCTAAAAGTTAAACTGGATCATTGTTTCTAGCTCTTTTAGAGGCTCTAGTGGTGGGACAAGGCTAATTAATTGTGACAATATACAAGATATGATAATTCAGGGTTAAACTGGAAATTGGAGATGGGAGGAGGGGGAGATCCCAGTGGGCAGAGTGCTCAGGGAAACTTTCATTAACAATTTATGAAGAACATTAGTCTTAAAATGTGAAGAAGATATATTTAGGAAACAGGAAGGGCATCTGGAAAAGAGGGTAAATTCTGGGCAATAAAAAGAAAACTGAATATAGAGGTCGACCCAGAATATTTTCATCTGTCCTAATTAATTGGGACTTAAAGAAAAAAGGGGGGAGGAGCTAAGTGGAAGAATTAAACTCTTTGGGAGACTAGAATAAAGAGCAATTAAAATAATACTAAAACATAACACTAAAAATTGATAAGAGCATGGAAGTAAATAATTCAAAATCTAAGCTATTAGATCTCTAAATGGGCCAAAGGTACATGACAGGCATGACACTCACAAAGGTAGTCAGTGAAAAATACTGGATTCCAACCAAAAAGTCAGATTTCAAAGTATATTATTTCTTGAATTCTGTTAGAGTGAAAAAAAATGGGATGAATAGATTTAGGAACCTGAATTGTGGCCTTTGTTCTGTTATTTATATAACTTGGAGAAATTCCATCCTGTTCCTAAGCATCAGCGTCCTCATCTTCTCAGTGAGGACACTAAGCCATGTTAGCTCTGTGTACCTCTTGGTTCTGAAACCTGGTGGTTATGTTTCACTAGGAGTTTCAGTGTTTTGTTCTGATAGTTAAATAACATTAAAATCTCTGAAGTTATAGAATTGCAATACTTTAGAATTTATGTTAAAATATGGGGCTAATATAATTTACTTCTGATGGATCCACCTCTTTTTTGGTTTAGGTTTCCCACCCTGTAAGGTAGGTGGTGTTAAAATTGTCCTATGTGGACAACTCTATTGCTGTGTTGAGGTGAAGCTCTGAAAAGCTGACCACAGGAAAGTCAGCTCCGTGAGAGGGGCATCTGTGGGGAGCTCATCCTCCTCAACTCAGTTCTCTCTCTCCACTTGAGTCTGTTGAGCCCTACTGATACAGCTCATAAAGCACTCTTTTTTTTTTTTGAGACAGAGCCTCAAGCTATCCCCCTGGGTAGAGTACCATGGCATCACAGCTCATAGCAACCTCCAACTCCTGGGCTCAAGTGAGTCTCCTGTCTCAGCCTCCCAAGTAGCTGGGACTACAGGCGCCCGCCACAACGCCTGGCCATTTTTTGGTTGCAGCCATCGTTGTTTGGTGGGCCCGGGCTGGGGATTCAAGCCCGCCACCTTAGGTGTATGTGGCTGGCACCTTAGCCGCTTGAGCCACATATAGCACTCTTGAACTCATCAAGCCCTGTTGCTCTATACAGAGTTCTCTTGTATCCATTCAGAGCACACATTCTTAGCACCTTCATTTTAAGTCAGGACATGATCATCATTCTTGAGAGTTACTACAATAGCTTTCTATCTGGACTTCCTGCCTCTAATATAATTTTCCTCCACTCCATTTCTCACATGGTAGGCCAAGTGATCCTTCTCAGTTACAGATCAATCGTGTTACTCTCCTATAATACCTCTCCGGTTGGCTTATCAGTAGATTAGCGATGAATTCCCCCAAATTTCCATTTCTTTAAGATGCCTAGGAGGTATATCCTATTCATGACTTTATCTTCCAGTTCCAGGCTATACCACTTCCTACCTTACTTAGTTTATTTTTTATTGACATAGCTGTACATATTAACATTACATGTGATATTGTGATACATGTATACAATTTGTAATGATTAAATCAGTAATCACAATATCTGTCACCTCAAATATCTATATTGGGAACACTCTAAAAAAACTTTTTGTTTCATTGATCTTTTATTCCCTGCAGAGTGAGTCTAGAGATGCCATCTAGGATACAAACAATCAGGAGCTTCTAGTATTGGGAGCTTCTTGGTATTTTACTGTGGTTGAGCTAGTACCCAAGTTATAAGACAAAGTCCTCTGCACTTTTACCTTTTCTTTCCCCAAATGGAAGTAGCTTCTCTCCAAGATGCACTTCCCAGGGCTGGGGGAGGATTGATTCAGGTATTCCTCCTGGTCAACACAATGGTAACTCACTGGGTCACATGCAGCCCAAGTACAAGGGCTCTGAGCCCAAGGCCAGCAGCATTTGTGGCCTGACTGCCTTACAGATTTATTCGGGGCCCTAGGCCACTTTGATCAGCTGGTAGTAGAGCTATCTGGAACTCAGGTGTCTACTGTTGGGGCAGAGGATTCCCATCGTCAGGGCTGGTCTAAGTGCTCCCTCCATTGGCACTGCTCTGTGTTGTATTCCCCTGTGGCAGGGCAGCCCTGAGTTCCAGTGCAGAGTTCCATAATATCGTACTATCTCTCCCCCAAACACACAGATTTTCCCACCATGCAGCATTGCAGTGTGGGGGGAAGAGTGGTACCAACAACACTAGGCTGTCTTTCTTGCCCACTTCAGTGCCTCTTTCCTTGATATCATGTTATCAAACCAGGTGCTGTGATCGTTCAGTTGATCTCTGGTTCTTATGAAGATGTCTTCTTGCACAGAAAGTTGTTCAATTTGATGTACAGAGGGATGATCACTGAAGGGTTCTATTTGGTCATCTTGTCCTGCCTTCTCGAAGATTGCAATTTTAAACTGCATTGTCAGGAAAGACTTCCTAATGAGGTGATGTGAGCAGAGCCTGGGAAGGATTGAAAGAGAAAGTCCTAGAAAGGTAATTGGGGTGGACAAAATATTCCAGGAGAAGGAGCCTCAAAGCAAAGGCTCTAAGGCAGGAGGTGACCAGTAGTCACTTTAAAAAGCACAGACTTGTTGCTGGAACAAAGGTGAGGAAAGGTATGATCAGAGGTGCCAGGGAATCAGACCATGGAAGGCTTTGTGGGTCACTGGCAGGACTTGGGCTTTTAGGACAATCGAGGTAAGAAGCCTCTGAGCTGAGGTGTGGCAGGAGCTGACTTTTGTTTTAAAAATACCTCTTGGCTTCCCTGTTGAGATTAAGTAGGCTAACTATGTGCCCTGGCTTGTGCGGGACCATTCTAGTTTATGCTTTTTAAAGTTTAGCCCCTTTCACTTTTAGAATGTTCGGAGTTAGAGGATGAAATACAGGGTCACACTAAGAATAGCCATCTAAGAGAAAGGATGAAAGCGGAGAGACAATTGGGAAGCTGTTTAAATAATCCTGGTCGGAAATGATAGTGATGTGGAAAAGGATGACAGGAGGGGAGGTGGGAAGAGCTGGTAGGCTGCATTTCAAAGCACAACCTATGGCATTTCCAAATGTAGAGAGGGAAAAAAAGTCACAGATCATTTTTGTTTTGTTTTGTTTGAATAACTATGAAATACATTTTCATTCACTTCGATGGAGAAACTGAGACATAGTTCAGGGGAAGATCAAAAGTTTGGTTTTGAAATTTTGACTTTTGAGTTCTCAATTAGATAATCAAGTAGAAATATAGGGTAAGCACTAGAATGAGTTTGATATTCAGGGAAGGAGCACAGGTTAATCATATAAATGTGCATCCTCCATTAGTCAGGTATAATATTTTACAAATACAGTTTCCCATCCAAACTAGGCATAACTAGTCCAAACTCGACTGACTGCTTGCATCTAAACTGTTTGAGAAGTCAGGGCCTGATAAATCTTTTCTCTCTTGTACTTTGTATTTATAAGATACCTCTGTTTTATTTTTGTAATAACTGTGGTGGGACTTGAGTGTGAAATAGTTTATGAAAGTGTAACAACTTAATCAGAATGTTTGTGATAGCCTTTATTAAAATAGGAAAGCTTTGGTACATTCAGATAAAACCTTACCTTCATTTCTGAATTATTCAAATACACATGTATTCAAATATACATGTATTTGAATAATTCTGTCTACTGTAATTATTTTGTCTGTTCGGGGAGGAACAATCATTCACACAATGGCTCTCCATTGTCTCCTCCTTTCTACATATTCATCATATTTTCTCCAATCATTATTGTTTTGATCTACAAACACTTTCAGCATTATGTGTCTCCTCTCAAGCCTGCCCTCCATATCCCCGACTTACTATGCTTATTTTTCATGAGTGACAATTCCACTTCGTATAAGTCCTCATCGTGTTTTGTTTTGTTTTTCAGGGTAATGTGAATGTACAAACAATTAGGTTACAACGTTTGCATTTGTTAGGTACAGTCCCTATTGTAGTTGTGTACTGCCCCCAAGAGGTGTGCCATATACCCTTCCATCGTACCCATTATGCGGGAGCACACCAGTCCTCCTCCCTCCTTCCCTCTTCTTTGTTCCCATTCCTCCCAACTGGAGTTGAGTTTCCTCTTATGTGGACATGTATTAGATCATCTACTGGCTTCATATTAGTATTGAGTACATCGGATACTTGTGGTACTCCACTAAGAAGACTATGTCCTCATATTTTAATAACATTTATGTGGTATCGGCATTCCTGTACTCTGTTAATATTCTTTGCATTGTTTGTTCCAAACTTATTTCCTATTTTAAGCATTTATATTTTCCCTATTTTCCTGGACAGGGAAAAGCAGGCTTACTATATGATTTTATTTGCTATCTTTCTCTTTCACTTTTCATTCTTTCGTAGGGTTAAAGGACAGTTGTTTCTTTTGCTTGCTCATCTCTCAAAATGGAAAACTTTTGTTCAGTTCAAAATAGCAAATTTAGTTATTGAATGAACTGGGTTAAGTCAAGCTCCAACAGAAAACAACGTTATTCCTTTGGCTGTTCCTGTTATTCTGCACTGTGGCAAACTGCTTTTCTATGTCCCTGACTACCTTTGATATCATTTTTTTTTTTTTTTTGAGACGGAGCCTCAAGCTATCCCCCTGGGTAGAGTGCCATGGCATCACAACTCATAGCAACCTCCAACTCCTGGGCTCAAGCGAGTCTCCTGCTTCCGCCTCCCAAGCACCTGGGACCACAGGCGCCCGCCACAACACCTGGCCATTTTTTGGTTGCAGCCATCATTGTTGTTTGGCGGGTGCGGGCTGGGGATTCGAACCCGCCACCTTAGGTGTACATGGCTGGCGCCTTAGCCGATTGAGCCACAGGCGCCGAGCCTGATATCATTTTTAATGGTAATAAGCAGTCTCATTTTTTAAGAATAGAAAAAATCCAGTCTAATACCAGCTCCAATATCTCCTCTCATTCTGGGCTATCTCCTGCCCCATTGAGTCAGCCCTAGTGGAGAAGCTGAGATATGGTGTGGCAGCCTCACCAGCCGCTCACTTGTCCTCTGGCCCCTCAACACTTACAGGACTGGCTCCTGTAAAACTGCATGAGGGGTCCTGAGAAAAGGGAAGAGGCATTAGAGTCCTACAGGACAGGTAGAGTTTTAATCCCAGGTTGATGCCCTTCAGCTATGGGGGATTTTGTGTAAATGTCACCCCTTCTGTGAACCATCTAGGACATAAGATGCAGCCTGACTGATGCTGATGGCTTCTCAGCTTTCGTATCTCACAGAATGAGGTAACACATGCAAGAACACTTAGCATAGCACATGTTAGCTATGATTACTGCTCTTCTGAGTGGTAGCATTGGTACTATCATTCCAGAGAGAGCTTTTTGCCTCTTTATTTGGATTCATTTTAGAATGGACTTGCATAAGAAAGATGATGTTTAAGTGGGAGGTCATAACTGACGACTTGGCACTGGAGTTTGGATGCAATTTTTGTACTTATTTGTCATTGATACTCTATAAGAAAGGAAAGAATTTAGAGATTAAGTTTACTGGCATTAAAGAAAATTATTCAGGTGACTGAGGATCAGAGGAAAAAAGAGACTTGCTTAGTCTCCAGCCAGGACAGGAACACAGGGCTTAAACGTCTGGCTCTGTGCTTGGTCTTGAATATCTGTGGTATCTTCTTCTCTTCATCATCCCAGCTTTATGATTGACCTGAGTTTAGATCTTACCTGATTCTTCCTGCTATCGGGTGAATAGCTCAGTTCTGATGTGTGTTTTGATGAACGATTAACACACAGTTTTCTTGAGGAGTAAACCTTACCTATAAAGAACAGTGAATTGTTTGTGAACCTTTTAATAAAGTAACCACCAGATGTCAGTCTAGACTAGCTTTTGTGAAATAAGACGGCTTTGTTTCCAAATTTGCTTAGAGGGGAATGTGGGATCAAATAAATGCCATGCATCCTAATGTTTCCACTCAGTAGGAAAATTCTAGGGCTGTCATTAAGATAGTTAATCACGAGAACAAACAAGGAAAAGCTCTCCTGGTAATTACAGTTGAGAGGAGTAGAAGGAATCTTAAATGTTACCTATTCCCTTTCCTTGCAAGTGGACTAGACCAAGACAAGACGACTCGAAAGGGAAAATGTTGTAAGAAGTCTTGAAAGGCATAGTAGACTCAGATAAGTGGGGTCTAGGACCCAGGAGAGGGCCCTGGGTGGGTTGGGAAGGGGTGGAGAGGCATGGCCGGGCTAAAAGCCTAGCAGTGTAAATGAATGAATCAGCTTCAACTCTTCAGAAGACTGTGGTACTGGTTAACTGTTCAAGAGAGGATAAGTCAGAGAAAGGTAGGGATACTGCTGGCAATGTGACATGTTGGTAAGTGCACAGATTCTATGGCCGACCTGCTGGGGTCCAAATCCCAGTTCTAGTACATACTAGTTGTTGGAAAATGGGCTTTGGGCCATGTTACTTGCCTGTGCCTCAATTTTCTCATCTATAAAGCAAAAAGATAATGTTTCTACAACCCTATGAGTTGACTATTGAGTTACTTTTCTTAAATTTTTTTTGAGACAATATGACTCTGTCCCTCTTGGTAGAGTGCTCTGACATCTTAGCTCACAACAACCTTAACCTCTTGGGCTCAAGTGATCTTCTGGTCTCAGCATCTGACTAGCTGAGACTATAGGTGCCTGCCATAATTTCCAGCTAGGCTTTCTATTTTAAATAGAGATGGGGTCTTGCTCTTCCTCAGGCTGGTCTCAAACTCCTGAGCTCAAGCAATCTACCTGCCTCCACCTTCCATAATGCTAGGATTACAGGTATGAGCCATCATGCCCAGTTAATATTTTAAAGTGATTAAAAGAGTGTCTAGCACTTAAGTGCTACATTAGGTAGTGTTGACTGAATGTTTCTGGAAACAATTAGACATAAGAAATCAAAATAAGTTTAATAATTAGATGGCAATGATTTTATAATAATAAATGTATATTTATCTGCAAGTCCTGTGATGTATTTCATTTAACATTTATTCTCTGAGCACTGTGTATAACACATCATGATGCAGAAAACTTACAACTTCTAATGGCATTGATAACTTCCACATACTAAGCTGTTACTGCTTGTGAGGAATTAAATATTTTAAATACATTATTTCATTTCATTTTTTTTTTTTTTGAGACAGAATCTCACTTTGTTGTCCTCAGTAGAGTGCTGTGGCGTCACAGCTCACAGCAACCTCCAGCTCTTGGTCTTAGGTGATTCTCTTGCCTTAGCCCCCCAAGTAGCTGGGACTACAGGTGCCCACCACAATGTCCAGCTGATATTTCATTTAATTTTTCCCAAAATTTGTGGAAGGGGTGTTATTTCCAGTTTATAGATTAGGGAAGTGAGACTCAGAGAGATTAATTTAAGATCATACAAGCAGTAAATGGAAAGGCTGAGATTCAAACTCATAGCCTGATCGTTTCTCTAAATACCTAAGAGGCATTGAAGCATACTATAAAGTCATATTATTCAAGAGCCAAGAGGGTTGTTAGTGATATCCCAGTATGATTGTCTTTCCCTTTTTATGAATGAAGAATTCATAGATATTAAAAGATTAGATATTAAAAGATTTGTTCAAGGTCATTTGGTTTAAGGGTGATAATATAAAAACCTGTATTTTCTGTTCTTGCACAGTTCTAATAAGTGGTTTAAAAGTGTGCAGAATAAGTATGAATACTGTACATTATTATTATTCAGAGAAACTGCGTTAGACTATGTTATATGTAGCATCTCCTTCATGAGGGCCACAAGGAAAATACCATGATATCTTTTTATATTATGTCATTCTTTTTACAATAGCCATTTAAAGCATTTTGCCTACTGTGGATGTAGATTGAAACATTGGATAGTTATTCCCTTCTCTGGTCTCCCTGAGCATAATAAGCAGTTCCTTGTTTACAGCACTCCTCTTTGTGTTAAAGTGTTTTGTCATCTGTCTCCCCAGTTTGAAGGTCTGTTTCTAAGGGCAGAACTGAGAGGAGGCCTAAGGCATGTCACCTTTCCATAATCTCTCTCAACTCCCCCACATTTTGCACTTCAAGAGAAAATATGCACTCAAAAAATGATTTTCTTATACATACTCAAATTCAAGATAAGTCGTTTGAATGCCCCCATGTCTCTGTTCGTCCATATTGTCACCCTAAGTTCCTCTGGTGCAGAGATTCTGGTGCATAAAAGCCCTTCAAGGCTTGTGACGGTGTGTATTGGTTTATGTGTATCCTCAGCCAAAGTGTCCGTCATAAAGTAGACAGTTGACTCAAGAAGAAGCAACTCTTTGCTAAATGAAGGGAGAAAAATACCTAGAGCTGTTTGTATGTGTTTCATCTGTGTTCTCGGCTGATGTTTTTATCTTGCCTCTGGGTTTGTGCGAACTCTGATGTGCTACAGAGGTTTCTGCTATCTTAGGACCTCTTTTCTAGAACAAGCTAAAGTAGAGTGGAAACCTGCCTGGGGAGAACGGCATTTAATCCAGAATGCCAGTTAGGTGGTGGGCCTCCGACCCCCTAAAATCAACTTTGTTACAGTCAGAGTATTTCACAACAAGATAGCTTATCAGCCTAGAATAATTCTCAGGAGTCTATGTCTTCCAATAGATCACAGTCATCCACATTTAACAAATTGCTTATCTGAACTAGTAACTCATGGTTAGTTGGCTGTCCAGGGATTGCCCTTGGAACTTAATCCACTCCTGTAAGTTGAAAAGTATGAATTATTATTATGAGAATGATGTTAGATGAAGCCTGTGAAAGTTTAATGGAAACTATGTTGGAATAAACAATGAACACTGTGTGGGTGTTCACGGGTTTCCTGCCTTCACCGCCTGACATGTTCCAGGGCTCTGTTGTAATAGTGGGGTAGTGGGTGAGACAGTTAACACAAGTAAGCATGGGTAGGCTGGGTGGATTTAGTTTGGAAGCAGAGATTTCTCCTAGAAGATGGGGGGAAAATAAGGTGGGTGGATGAGGAAGATAAAAGCCAGCTTGAGGTAGTTTGAAGAGAGCTTTGCAGTTCTGGATTGCCACTGGCTGCTCTACTGTGATGGCTTAGATGAGGTTTAGATGCAATATGTGGCCAAAGAGAAATTTAAGAAGAAAATTGGTATGTGTTTTGAATGTATGTTCTATAGTTTAGATGACTTCTTCAAAACTCATGTTGAAACTTAATCCCCAATGTGGCGATATTGAGAGGGGAGGCAATTAAGAGGTGATTATGAATGGATTAATCTACTAATAGATTTATGGGTTAGCATAGGAAGGGAACTGGAAGATTTATGCAAACAAGAAAGAGACCTAAGCTAGCACATTGGCACACTCAGCTCCTTCAACATAGATGTCCTGCAGGACTTGGCGGAGGGCCTCCACCAAGAAGACGTCAGCAGACTTCTCAGCCTTCATAACTGTAAGACATTTTTCTTTTTCTTTTTTTTTAACAAGTCACCTAGTTTGGGGTATTCTGTTATGTGCAACAGAATATTGAACAATACATTATTTCCTGGGATTTTATTTCAAGGAATACCCATATAGATGTAAAGCCTCCTTAATTAGATTTTGAACATTGGAGAATTGTTTCTCTAACTGTGACATAGTGGTGTGTAGGGAGTCAGGAAGGCAACCAGGTTGATCTGGTCTAAGTGCAGATCAATTTTGCTAATGAGTGTTTAATAATGTTTAGAAGGTAACATACAGTCTATTCCATTCTGAGCGTCATGGGGCACCCGAACAAAGTAAAATCACTGTGAAATTCCGTATCAATAAAATTAAATATGTCTGATGTTTTCCAAACTTTAAAAAGTGTAACAGCTGTTACCTGACACCTTAGGGAAATACTATTTAATGGAACATTATAGGAAATCCTTAGTTTAGCTGAAATAGCAAAGATTTAGCTATCTGGAATTAATCACCACTTCTAGCTTTGTGACCCATGAACTGCTGGTTTCCAACTCCTTGTGACCCGAATACACTATGGTAAGAAACATGGTAGAATGTAAACCAATTATATTAATTATCACACTATTAATATTTAGTTCAGATGATTTCTTTTGTAGCAAGACATTCTTGACAAGGGAAGTCATATATTCTGATTTAGATTGTTACAAATCTGACGTTCTGAGAAGAATTACTTTAGTGATTGTAGTAAGTCACTTGACCTTTCTTAACTCAATTTCACTTTTTCTCAAATGACTGGGTAGAAAAATAAACTTTGAGAAAAACAAACCTTGAGTTTTATAGTTCTAAACCAGGTAATCATCTATAGTTCTAAACCAGACCAAGGTTGTTTTATTTAGTTATTTGTTTTTTTGAGACAGAGTGTCACTATGTTGCCCTCTGTAGAGTGCAATGGCATCATAGCTCACAGCAACCTCAAACTCATAGTCGTAAGCCATGCTCTTGCCTCAGCCTCCCAAGAAGCTGGGACTACAGGTGCCTGCCACAATGGCTGGCTCTTTTTTTGTTGTAGTTGTCATTGTTGTTAGCAGGCCCGGACCAGGTTCAAACCTGCCAGCCCCGGTGCAAGTGGCCTGTGCCCTAACCACTGAACTAAGGTGGTGAGCCTAGACCAAAATTAAGTATCTCTGCTCTAAACCTCTAATATCATCTATGAGAACCATAAGAATTTGACTTTCATTTTTATTTCTAAACTAGTAATTGCAAAATGAAGACATTTAATATTCTTATTCTTTTCCTAATTGAATGATCAGAATTATTGATCCATGTTTTCATTGTTGCTATATAATTCTATAGATATTATGGATAGATAAGAAGCTGATCATCAACTTGAGAAATGTTGATTCATATTTAATCTGAGCTTGCAATAAAGGCTTATCTGTTTCTCAGTTGATCACATTTTGTCATAGACCATTCTGGCACATTCTTGATGTGAGGTTTACAATGAAGGTAATTCTAATATGGATGAGGGATTTGTAAAACAGCACGATACTCTGGAAGGAGTATGGGCTTTGAACTGACCTTGGGCTGTTGTATTGACCTTTGTTAGTATTCATTTTCTCATGGCCAAACCTGATAGGTTTGTTTAGAGACATTATTTCATTTCATCATCTTAATTTTGTAGGTTTTTAAAAATAAGAAAAAGATCTGAGTGAGAAGGAGACATGAGTGAGGAAAAGGAGTGAGAAATGCAAATTTAGAACAGAAGGAAGGTTTAGGGAGAGCCATGTGAAGGTTACAAAGTGATGGCGGCCCAAATACTGGGTTAGACAGGAGGACAGAACTTACAGAACAGCTCAGGTAATTCAGTGGAAAGTGAGCATAACTAGAGATTTAAAGAGTGCAGAACTGGGGAAAGGAACCACAAAGAATAGAGTCAAAGGGGGTGAAGCCTGGGCAGGAGCAAAGAAGAGAGAATCAGCTTTATGGATAGAAAACAACGTATGGTGCATTTTGCAAGGGTACATGTCAAATCTACTAAGTGTAGAGTATAAATGTCTTAATAATTGAGAAAGTGCAGTGAAGGCTATGATAACCAATTTGTTATAAGTATTTCAAATTGTATATAAAACCAGCATATTGTACCCCATCAATGCATTATTGTACACAGCTGTGATTTAATAATAATAAAAAAAAAAGACTACATATTACTACGGAGGGAAAAAAAAAAAAAAAAGAAAGAAAACAACAACCTCAATAGGTTCCATTCCGGTAGGGGACCTGGACTTCCAAGTAAAAGAATAACATTCTGGCTTGGCGCCTGTGGCTCAAGTGGCTAAGGCACCAGCCACATACCCCTAAGGTGGCCGGTTCGAATCCAGCCCAGACCTGCCAAACAACAATGACGGCTGCAACCAAAAAATGGCTGGGTGTTGTGGCGGGTGCCTGTGGTCCCAGCTACTTGGGAGGCTGGGGCAGGAGACTCACTTCAGCCCAGGAGTTGGACGTTGCTGTGAGCTGTGAAGCCATGGCACTCTACCCAGGGGGATAGCTTGAGGCTCTGTCTCACAAAAAAAAAAAAAAAAAAAGAATAACATTCTTCAAGACAGAATGAGGGGCATAAAGAGAGTTCTGACTGGCCTAGAAGGTGATTTGGGTAATGTTCAATAGGGTAATAAGGCAGAAGGTATTAAATGAGTCAGTACATGAAGTCTAAAAAATAAGTTCATAAACTTATCCTAGAAAAAATGTTACACACCTCATTGCTATGGCCGCCTGGGAGGTCCTTGACCAGCGCCAGTGCCTAGTCTCCTCATCCAACTGATTTTGGAGCTCTTATTCTAGCATGGCTGTTGGAGCTGTTGTCATATTACACTCGTCCTGAATGTCATCCACATGCCTTTCTTTCAATATCTCCTTTATCTCCAGATAATGAAAAAAGTCCTTGGGGGCCAGATAAGGTGGGTAGGGAGGGTGTTCCAGCACAGTTATTTGTTTACCTCCCAGTGTGATGTAAGCTCTTTGCTTTTCCTGATTGGTGAACTCCTTCTGAACCATGTTTGAACGTACTTTTCTTACAAGATTTTCAGTTAAATTTTTCCTGTTTCTCTATTAATGTTTACATCACCGGCTATGTTTCTAATAGTCAGCTGAAAATTTGGAAACACAGTTTGACAAATACATTTAATTTATTTGTACTCTGCTGTTTTCTTACTTTATGGCATTATCCCCATAAATTGGGACTAACATGTCCCTGATTTCACTTCCACTCTTGCCAAGGTTAACAAGAAATTCATGAAGGTTTGTTCCTTGCTCTAGTTCAAGCTCTGACATTCTCAGGATGGCACACAAAAACACAACACAAATAACAAATGCCACTTAGCAAGACACAACCACGTGTTGACACAAACACAGCCCTGAGACACTGATAGACTAAAGTTATTTACCGAGCTGTTTGTGCAGTGCTGCCAATGTAAACATATGGTGGCAACTTTGAGGACTTTATATAGCAAGGCTCCAGAATTTTTTTTTCCCCATACTAACTCATGTTTTTATAGTATTTCTCAATTTTCAAGACACTTTTACACGTATTATTACAATGTAGCATTATGACAGCTAATAGGTCTCTCCCCCAGGTGAAAAACATGAAGCTCAGAAAGGTCAAATAATTAGAAGGATGAACAGTTAATACTTAAGTAAGATTTGAAGTAAGATTATTTGTTATCAAATAATCATAAGTCTGTGTAACTTAGCTTTTCCCAGAATGAGACAGTATCTTGGAAAGTTATCAGTTACCATCAATCCCATTCCTTGGTATTAAATGGAGGGAAATGGGGGGAGATAATGCTCTTTCAAAGTCAGTGGAGGTATAGTCTACCAGACACAGCCATCACAGCTTAAGGGTTATTTCTTAAAATCAGCCAATTAATTGCCCTTTATTTCTAAAGTTAATGGCCAAATGTCAATATGCTTATTATTTGTGAATACTTATGAGAAGCTGTATAAGTTGAAAAATAAAACTCCTGACCTTTATTAGTCATAGGTGGGCTATGTCAGAAAGGATTCAGGAGTTGCATCAGTAAGAATATCCTTGCCCTCTGTACCCCGAGGAGGCTTCCCAGCTCCTTCCATTTGCCGTTCCAGTCAGTCACGGCTACAAGTTCAGTGCTTTAGGCACAGATGGACCTAGAGGTTTGCCGCAGCCTTTCAGTTTAAAGCCGCACTTGTAACCTCCTCTTATTTTCTAGGTAATATTCAAAACAATATTTCATTTCCCGTATTATGCCTAACACCTGTAACAAAATAACTTGTATTATTAAAATTCATGCAAAATTATGTAAACATTCCAAAGAACGTGAAATTTGCACAGAAACTGACAGACTTAGTGCCTTGTTTTGTATTTTTGAGAATATTGTCATTTCTGCTTGTAAGACAAAGTGGCCCTCCTGTCGTCATTGGTGAATTTCCTTTTATTATAGGGGCCCAGTGAAGTCAATCATTTACTTTCAGGACAGAATTTCTCCACTGCATTGTTCATTGTTACTAGCTTAGAAACTAGTTATTTTATTCCGTAAAATATAAGGCAATGCTTTAAATTGGAGTCCTCTATACTAAAATTCAGTCCTTGGTGCTCAGTTTAACAAGGCAGCACAAAACAGTAGAGTTGTTTTAGAACTAGGGATGAATTAATCACTCAAGGAAGTGCTCTCAAAATTAATTTGCTTATCTTGTCAACTCTATTCTCCTTCTAATGTAAACCCCCAGCCTCCCTTCACTGTGGTTGCCCTAAGGGCAGGTGACTGGAGAGGGTTAACGTATATTTGTGAGAAGTTCCCATGAGTTACTCTATTACCTAAGCCTCTTTCCTCTCCCCAAATGAGAAGCACATATGTTATAGCAAGAACACTTAATTTTAGGATAGGAGACACTGTTAGACTTGTTTCATTTTTCCTAGGTAGAGTTGGTTATTTTTCAGGACTTACCTATTGGCAAGCAACAAAAACACAAGCCAAACTGGCTTTCGCCGAAAGGGAGAGGTTCATCGCACGTGTCCAGGGCCGATTCTGGCTGGCTTTGGGTACAGCTGAATCAGAATCCTGAGCAATCTTAGAAGGAACGTCTTACCTCTTTATCTTTAGCCTCTCTTTTCTCTGTATTTGTGGTGCTCTCAGATTCTACAGGGTGACCCCCAACCATTTAGGACTTTTTCTCTCTCATAGTTCAACAAACTTCCAAAGAGGGAGAAATTTGCTTTCCCTAACAAGTCTCCTGAGGATTTAGCCCTGCTCAATGCTCTTGCTTATTTCTTGTGACCATTTCTGAACTAATCACTGCAGCCATAGTAGGAGGGACAGCCCATTTTTCTTTCTTGTGAGCAGGGAAGAGATCGCTCAGTCATTACTTCTGGAGTTGTTTCGGTTATCTGTGGCTGACATCTATTCTGCATGATTCCACTCATCAAATGTTTTGTTTTTAGTCCTGATTCTAGATTACAGGCTCACCCTTGAATTGAGAAAAGGGGTGATCCCCTTCAAATGTTATGATTCAGAATTGAGAAAGTGATAGTGACCACACAGGAAAATTATGCCAGGAGGAAATGGGAATGGATATCATTTTTTCTAGGAGATGAAATAAGCACATTTAGTCACGTTTTCCCCCTATGTAAAATAGAAAACATAAATCAGTTCCTCGTATCATTTGCCTATCCATTCAAATTTTCTATGAAAAGAAATAGTACTTTGTAGACTTTTCTAGTACTTATTACAAGTTGTACCAAATCTACATATAAGTAGGTACATATATACATATGTATGTATGTTCACCTGTCTACATGCATTTGCATGGGTTCACATGTGTATATGTTACTCGGCTTGCACACAAAGAAACTGAAGTCACCGAGGTCTCCCGGACAAATAGTGATGGGGCCTAGTCTAGAGCCTCCCAAATTATGCTCACCCATTCATGTATTACCCTTGGAATGTTAACATTTTAAGAGAATTTTAACTCAAAGAGTAGTGTGCCAAAGGCTGGAATTTGCAGTGCCATTACGAGAAAGGCATAGGTGGGTGATCAGGTGGAGGAGAAGAAATACCAGAAGAAAAATAGGGTCTGTGTCGTCACCTGCACTGGATGACTTCTACCTGTTTTACCAGGGTCTTGCCTTCATGGAACCATTCTTATGGCTTGTTCTTTACAATCTTAACGGTATCTTTATTCCAACCTATCATCTAATCAGACAATAAAAAGTGGACTGCTTCTGTTGAACGTGGCCTTTCCCACCTCCCTAGCCCTTCCTTATTATGATGTGTCAGTAGGGGGAAACACTGAGGTCGTGGGGCAGCCTTCAGTAATTTTTACATTATGCTATACTCAGTCCCTGGGTATTCCATACGTAGTTCATTGGTGTTTTCCCTTCATAGGGACAGATGACCTCTTCTCTACTCTGACAAAGGTTTCACACAAAAAGTATTAGGTAAATACAGGGTGTCCCAAAAGTTGCCCCTGAAGTCACCATACATTTGGGAAATTATAGCTGAATGAACCCTTATTTATAAAACGGTCTTATCATATATTTACCAAATATTCTCTACATGTTAACTGCCTGTTTGTAAAGTGTTGTAATAGACTATTTTGTAAATGAAGGTGCTTTGGTTATAATTTCTTGTTCTCCCCATGTATAGTAACTTTACGGACACCCTGTATTTAAAAATTAAATCATGACCCAAGCATGAGATCCTCTATCTCATTCATGTGAAAATTGCTTATTGAATGCTTGTTCTGTACAGCTCTGGGTGATATATAAAGATGAATCACTCTCTTATAGTGATAAAGCCTGGATATAAATCAGTATGATACATAGTTATGCATGTCATTGGAGAGGAATAGATAAATTGCCGTTAAGAGACGTGGGAATAAAGAAATTGCATTCTCACAGAGGGGCCGAGGAGTGTTGTACTTTGGTATCTTGTGATTGTGAATCAATGACTGACTTCATATGTGCTTAGGCTAAAGTCAAAAGCATGTTCAAATTTAATTTCAAGAGTAAGAGAGGGTTTCACGAAGAAGGGATGTAAGCTTAGCCTTGAGAGATGAGTACGATTCATTCAGTATTAAAACAAATCCAGAAAATCCTGTTAAGAATTCATACGTGTGTCACCTTGGAGAGGAAACACTTTAATCCATTTGCAGCCATCAGATGCTTAGATTGGGGAAGCTACTATTTGTCAGGATTAAGATGGGTACCCAGAAATTGGTGGGGGTAGAAAGAGAAGAGGCTGAGTAAGCACAGACCATGGCCAGGAGAGACCAGTGATGTTGGGGAGTTAGGGAAAAGGCCTTGGGAATTGAAGAGGTCCCTTGTCTGCTTCCAGGTGGGTATCAGGTAGTCATATGCAACCCCAGGGAGAGAGCTACAGATTTAAAACAGTAGGACCTGGCAGGTGAGATTGGGAAGAGGCACTCTGAAAGCAATGGTATGGATGGAATATTTCACAGTAGATGCAAACATCTCTAGAAATGAAGTTACTTCACTTCTATATGGAAAAATATATGAAAAAGGACCAGATGGGTTATATCTTCTCTCCATAGATTGGCCCAATTTTCGGTGGTAGAAATATAAGAGTGAACAAGAGAAAGTCCCCACCCTCTGGAAGCTAATAGTCTAGTGGGGGAGCAGGCACGCCAACAACCACCAGTTATATGTGTACTGTTGCAAACGTGCTTGAGTCTTAGGGCTTGAATCCTTCTAGATAATCTACCCCAACTATCCATTTTAATTATTGGTCTTAATTAAAAAGTTTCCTCACTAATCATCATTCAGTTTTCCTTGTATTGTTTTATCCATCACTTATTTATGGATGTATTTAACATTTGAGCACCCACTATGTTTTCATGTTTTCCTACGGGTACTAGAGTACATGAGTGGACAAGAGGGACGGTGATGTGTGCCTTTAGGAGTTTCTAATGTACAACAGTGTCATCCCATAGAACTTCCTACAGTGTGGAAATGTGCTCGATCTCTGTTGTCGGGTATGCTACCTGCAAGCCATTTGTGGCTATCGAGCACTTAAAGTGTGGCTAGTGTGGCTGAGGAACTAGAAGTGTAATTTTGTATAATTTTAATTTAAATATAAATAGCCACATGTACCTGGTGGCTACTGAATTACACAGCACAGTTCCAGAAGGAGTGACAGGCAATAAACTAGTCACATTTTAAATAATTATGAATTATTTTAGGTGCTATGAAGTAAATAAGATTCCAAATTATGGGAAAATGGAAGAGGATGTGCTTTAAGGAGTGGGCAAGTTAAAACTGTCACCACATTTGAGATATAAGAGTAAGAAAGAGCCAGTTATGAGGCAGCACCTGTGGCTCAGGGAGTAGGGCACTGGCCCCATATACCGGAGGTGGCGGGTTCAACTTGGCTCCAGCCAAAAACTACAAAAAAAAAAAACCAACATAAAAAAGCTCCCAGAAGGGAAATGGTTTGGCATGTTTGAAAAACTGAAAAAGAGTAGCCTGAGCTTCCTATGAGGAACACGGTATGTGCAAAAGGAAGTCACATGATGTGGCTCCTGCCTTCCCTTGGACAATCAGGTAGCGTGTGGGCCAGACCCATGGAGAGCCAGGCTTGTCTCTAAGCCGCACGCTGGTCCCTGTTGTCCTCACAGAGGTCATTTCCTGTTGAATCTTTTTCCATAGAGCCCAAGCATGATGGCCCCTCACAGCATCTATCCAATCACATTTAATCATCTGTCAACTATGATTCCACGTGAAAATATCAGTGCCTACCATAGAATAAGAAGTTAATTTTGACTAGGTACACACTTGTAAGAAGTTTAGCAAACTAATACCATTCAGATATTTCGTTTTAACAGCAATAATGATTAAAATTATAATAAAAGCTATTTTCTTTTCATGCATTTATTTTTTGATATCGCCAGAATGAAGCTAACTTATGAGGTCTGGAAACATTCATTTCTTGGAAACTTTTACTTCCTGAAGGCTTTTTAGAGAAAACATGGGGCGGGGAGATAAATGAATAGGAGACCGACTTAAAATAACTTGACTGTTGTTAAAGCTGTCGATCCTTGCTTTGGAGTTTCTTCCCTAAGATGCATAGGCATCCAGACTGTAGAGAGCAGTGATTTATGCCAGGAGATCCAAGTGATTATGCAGATGACATGCCCATGCTTAGGGACACTGGCAAATAGCTGTGTTTTCCAGCAGTCACTTTTTTCACCTTCCCAGACATAAAAAATTGTCAAGAACTTGCATTTGGAATATAGATTACTTGTATACTCTTTTGGTTTTTGTCTGTGGAATCACAGCCCCTTAGTCTAGGTTCTACAGTTAGGGAAACCTTTAAATGACAAAGAAAAAAATTGTAAAATGTCATGTGATTTGTTCTGGTGAAGTAAACTTTTATAATAAAATAGAAAAATGTACCACAAATGTTCTTTTTTGAGACAGAGCCTTAAGCTGTCCCCCTGGGTAGAGTGCCATGGCTTCACTGCTCACAGCAACCTCTAACTCCTGGGCTTAAGCGAGTCTCCTGCCTCAGCCTCCCAAGTAGCTGGGACCACAGGCGCCCGCCACAACGCCTAGCTATTTTTTGGTTGCAGCCATTACTGTTGTTTGGCAGGTCCGAGCTGGATTCGAACCTGCCACCTAAGGTGTATGTGGCTGGCGCCTTAGCCGCTTGAGCCACAGGCACCGAGCCAAATGTTCTAATGGTTGATCTTAAAAGACTAACACTGACTTGCCTGCTTACCTTTTATTTTGCCTAGTTCAGCACCAAACATGTACATGTATTTTGCATTGGCAGGTTGTTTTATGTAACTCAATGTAACTAAATTGCTATCCCCAGAGCATATACTTTGAGATCATCATAACACCGTATAGTTCTATCAGGCTTTAGATTTGCCCCAATTCATTCACAAATATCTTGTCGCTTCACACAGCAGCCACACGAGAAAGTATGATGTGAGATGTTCTCTGCCTCTGCAGTGCCTCTGAGGCCACCTCTGATATGCCCTGGGAGTTTGGATGAAGTGTAGAGAGAACCTAAAGCCAGACCATAGGCCATTCTTTCTGATGGAGGGAAGAGGCAGCCCAGACCCTGCTCTGTTCTTTCTTCATTATTTAATGCCTATGCTTGCAGAACCATGACCTAGGTTGATGTTAATCCTTTGAATTCAGAGTTAAGAAAAGTCTCTGTGTTAATTAAATATTTTTGCATTACAAGTAACCAAAGTGTAACTCATTTTGTACTCATGGTGGACTAAAAGTCACAGCAATGTATTAGTTCGGATAATTATAGACAGGGCTGAATTTAGGCCTCAATAACAAAAGAGTGAACATCACTCATCTCTGGCTCTAGATTGGATCTATTATCAGGTAAGATATCTCCTTACTTACTCTACTTACATTTTAAAAAGATGTTTGCATGTTCTAAGGATTAAGCAGAAAGAACACAGCAGAGTCAGGAAGCCTGGACTCTATTCTCAATTCACCAGTGGCTGTGTGAATTTCCTCTGCCAGAGTGCTCAGAGGAGTGAGTTAGCTCCTCCTAGAAATACGTCTAGGAAGATTGAAATTTCGTCTTTCCAGATTGAAATCTAAAGTGTGTGGTGTCTGTGTGTTTGAGGAGAGGGTTCACCTGGGCCCCTATATCTCCAGGAAAGAGGTTTTCCCCTTTTACTTTTGGACCTGGCATATTCCAAGATACAAGAACTCTCAAGACCAACTCGCAGGAGCTGGAGCAATGGGGTGCATTTGTGAGTCTGCGCCAACTAAACCATGGAACAAATGGCAGAGAGGACCACTTGAAATAGAAAGCCATTTATCGCAGAAGCAGGATGAAATAGATTCTGGGTGGTCTTCTGTCCCATGGGATGATGCAGCATCATCAGACTGACTGATCCTCTAAAAGTCAAATTTGATCTTAATCTTTTTAGTGCAATGAGCTAATCCCCTGGGCTGTGCATGGAACCAGAATTCATCTCTCTGCTTTCCTCGCATAAGGACTCCCCAGTCACAGGGTGCCCAAAGGGGAATTAGGCTATTCCAGATGGCTGTGATCCATGCCAGTACTCTTCATTATGTAAACTTTCCTTCTGACAGCTGACACGGAACATGTCACATCTTGAAAGAGGAGTTTTCATTAATTACTTTGCTTCTGCCAAATGGAATCAGTGTGTTAGTGGCCCCCCACCAGACGTCAGAGGGAGATGTTCCTTCTGTCTCTAGCCCCAGTGAGGCTCCTACATTCAAGCTGGAGTCTCCTATTTTCCCAAGATCAGTAGATTTGCACTTGGTGAAAGAGCCCTCTTGCCCATTTGGGCAGAGGAAGTTTGCATAGTCCCAGTAGCAGAACCGAGAATAGAACCCAGGTTTCCTGACCAGTAGTGTTCTGCGTTTTCCACTGTATACTACTTAATCTTTAAAATATGAGATATTCTTTTATAAATATGGATTAAGTAAAGTTTGATAAAGGGTGTGTATTTGCTACAGGAAAAAACAATAGACACTCGTGGTCATCATTTTAGCTTCCCTCCTTCACTTCTCTGCCATGTGTAATCAATTAGGACATTTTACTTTAATTTTTATGTACTCCTAACTATACTGACTTAAAAACTCCACTATTTATCCATCATCATCACCTTTCTGCCAGGCTACTATATAATATTTTAAGTGGATTCTCTGCTCACAAAAGCCCTAGGGTGCTAATATAGAAACCTAATTCTAGTAGTCGCTTTCTTCCAACTCTTCTATGGCTCCCATAACCCTTGCTCAGGTGTTAACTCTCGACTGAGGTGCCCTCTGCTGCTTTGCCCTTACCCTAGACACATTCTCCTTCACAGAACAGTGACCTTTTCTTGGTTCTTTGCAAGAGCCAACTTTCCTCTTTTTCACCTCAAGACCTTTGTGCATGGTATGGCCCTTACTTGGAATATTATGTTCCTTCCCAATTCTACGCTTAGACATAATGTCTGCTTCATCCTAAAGGATGTTTCCACCTTGAAGTTGTCTTGTTCTACAAACTTTTGCCTCATTTCTCAATCTGGTTTAGGTACTTCTGCTATTTGCCTCTGTAAAAACTAGTCCTCTTCACCGTGCTGTTCTATCAGCTTCTTTGCACACATAAAACGCATAACACTCACGCCATGCAAACACCACACCCCTTTCACTGTAAGCATTTTCTGACTTTAGTGGCACTTACTACAGACCTGGATATCTTGGGGAAGGAGCACACAGCAGAACAGGGAGCTTTTCCTCTAACTGATCCTGCTTTTTATCTCCCCTTTATGTCACTGCTGTCGAGGAAGAGCCTGCTTCATAAAATGCCTCACCTCTAGCAAAGCCTATTGTATTTATCATGTGATGGTTTTTCTTTTATAATCCATTTTGCTTTAGCTTCCCCATAAAAGGGAGTGTTTCTCTTGGGGCATATGCAATGTACGTCTAATCCCCTTTTACCTCAATGCACTCTTGGTTTTCACAGTTTCTTTCTTCAAAGAAATATATAAGTGATAACTATTTGTCCAGCTCAAGTCCCAGGAACAACAGTGGTTCACATTTAAATAGAAATTGACATCTTAAAGTATCACTTAAATTCCACTGATAAAATTTCAGGATACATCTTAGGCAAAGCTAGAATGTTGAAGTGAGCACAGGTATCGAATCCCCTAGAATCTCAACATTTATGTTATCTAGCCAGCGTCCTAGGACCTCAGGATTGGAAAGAAATTTCAATGTCAGATTTATCATTCAGTGATTAGTTAGTTCATCTCCAAAATCTTTTAAAACTTTAATCAGTTGTGTGTGCACGTATGTATTACCCTGATTTAAATCACTATCAGTTCTCCTCTGGATAAAGTAAGCAACCTCTCAAATGGGTTCACCACGTGCACACTTCATCTTTGTTCTTCTATAGTTGATTCCCAACATGTAGTAGCTGGGATAATATTTTTAAAAAACTACTCATATCACTTCTCAGTGGTGTCTTCCTCATTATGAGTAAAAGCCAACATACTTAGGATGGCCCTGAGACCTCCAGGAGCCGTCCACACTTCACTAAGCGGATCTCTCCTACTCTTTCCCTCTCACTCACTCCACTCCAGCCACAATGGCCTCCTTGATGGTCACATCTGCCAGGCTTTCTTCCTCTTCTTTAGTTTTTCAGTGGCTGTCCTTGGCCAGGCACACTCTACTCTCCCACCTAACTTTTATGTGGTTGGCTCATTCCCTCTGATCCCTCAGGTCTTGCCTATCCCTAATGAAGTCTACTTTGACCACTTTATTTAAACTACAGCTCACTGACAGCCCTTCTGATCACCTATCACAGCACTGTTTTGTTTCCCCCCTAGTTCTTATCTAACCTATAATATAATTTAGCTGCTTATTGGATTATTTTATACCTCCCATAAATAGAATGCAGTCTTTATGAAGACAGGGTTGGTAGGCTGTGTTTTCACGGACACATAGCTTATTGACTAGAACAGGCAGTCAATATATACTGATTAAATAAATGAATTGACTATTGCCTACTTCTACAAATATATGTTAGCTTTTTTAGAGTTTATAAAACTTTTTAGGCCAAATTGCAAACTTCCAGTAAGTTTCAGCTAAGGATGTAACTGTCGCTGTATTATCCAATTCATGTTTATAATTGATGCAAAGTTCTTGGCTATTTTGTAAATCCTCCTAAGAGCCTTTGTTATTTGCCATCCTACCACCCATTCCTTCTGCCACTTTATGTTCTTGGTTCTTAGCCTGACCTTTTGGACTTCATTAACCAGTTCCATCTTCCCATCTTGCCTCACATCATGGTTAGCTCTGCTTTCCATCTTTTCCCTAGATGCCTTTTGAGAATAGACTTTTCTCTCCTTTCTGATAGTTCCCTATTCATCTAGCAACACCAACTTTATTACCGTAAGTCAGAGGGTAAGAAAACTAGTTTTTTGACCATTACCAAATCTGGTATATTTCATTCATAGGAGTGATGGTTCATCCTATGAACATATTCTATTATTCTCATTGTATACAACCCCAATATTTCTTACTACCCCAAAACTTAGTGGCTTAAATTAACATCAATTAATAATTTTTCATGAATCTGTGGGTTTACTGGGCCTTAAACTGGTTGGTTCTGCTTAACATGGTATGGGCTGAGGTCCTCAAGTGGCTGCATGATTCAGGATGAGGCTGCAGTGAGCCTGGCATCATCCAGGGCCTCTTCTTTCTCCTGGATTTTCACTGTTCAGTGGTCTGTTCTGAGTTTCTTTATAGCATGAAGGTTGGCTTTTTAGAGTATAAGTGAAACTGTCCTAGGAGCCAGGCCTAGAATGGGTATAGCATCACCTCTGGAGCATTCTGTTGGTTGAAGCAAGTCATTCAACCGGATTCAAATAGATCTACCTGGTGATGGGCGGAATTACTGGGAATCATATTAGCAGGTTAACTGCAATAACTTTTTCTCAGAACTTAGAAGATAAGTGGCGGCAATTCAGAATGTATGTCTGTAGGCAGGGACTCAAACAGTTGCTGACTTTGGCTAAATAAATAGTGTGTGCCAGAGTTGGGTGGGTGGGAGAGTGGGTAATATTAAAAATATGTAAGAAAAAATTTTCAAGATTTCTGGAAGCATTAGTGTTTCATGGGGCATTTAATGAGAAGGCAGAAAGCATGATGGGCCCCAAGAGAATTAATGTGTCATGGCCTAGCATAGTAATTGATGTGCATGACTCATGTTGTTAAGAAGTGGCTTTATCAAATTACATGTATACTCTTATCAATTAGATGAGAACATATTTAATATATCATATGAATTTTACATGAAGAAGATTTATTTTTTAAATTTTAGAATCACAGGGAAAATTTTACTTATTTGAAATTCCCTTTGTGGACAATAGTTTATTTTCCATCCACATCAGAACAAAATGAGTCTTCCCTAACTTTTCCAAACTTTATCTTTTATAATCACAGGACCGCACATGCAGTAGGTGTTTGACAAACGCTTGCTGATTAAAATCAGGCCATGAGTGCAAACTAGAGGCATGAGGATGGTATCTTTCTATTCATAGGCAAATTTCCTTTTTCACAAAGGTTAATCTGATAGTTTCTAAAAATATGAACAATAGATTTTTTTTTCTTTTCACAACAGTGATGGTACCTGAGTGGATTAATTGCCTTTTTGTTCCCATTAGCTGGTGGCAGCTATGCAGGGCCCATAGCACAGAGCCAAGGAAGCAATACTAGTCGTGTAGATCATGGAAAAGAAAACTAGGTTAATGAGCGGGTATGGGGATTGAGCACCACGGCTCATGGTGGAGTGTGGCCGAATAAAGAGGATTAGACAAGGAGCAATAGGATGAGAAGGGAAAAAATACATATTCTGAAACATAAGGAGGTAATGAAGCAATGTCTAAAGAAATAGATAGGAAGTAAAACTAAAGGGAAACAATTAACAGAATGAAAAGACTACCTGTGAAATGGGAGAAAGTATTCACAAGTGTCCGATAAAGGGTTAATACCCCTAATATATAAGGAACACTTCTTACTCCATAGGAAAAAACCAAATAACTCAATTAAAAAGTGGACCAGAGAACTGAATAGACCTTTCTTCAGAGATGTACAAATGGACAACAGGTATATGAAAAGATGCTCAATAATCAGGGAAATGCAAATCAAAACTACAATGAGATTTCACCTCATACCTATTAAGGTGGCTGTTATGAAAAAGTGTTGGTGAGAATGTAGAGCTCAAGCCACCTTGTATAGCGTTGGCAAGAATGTAAATTAGTACAGCCACTATTTTTTATTTAAATGTTTGAGGTTCCTCAAAAATTAAAAATAGAACCACCTACTTACTCTATGCCCTAGCAATAACAGTTTTGGAATATATCCAAAGAATTGAATCAAGATCTAGAAGACATATCTGCATTCCCATGTTTATTGCAGCATCATTCACAACAACCAAGACCTGGAAGCCACCTGAATGTCCATAGACAGTTGAATGGATAAAGAAAATATGGTATACACATAGGAGGGCATATTATTCAGTCGTATAAAAAGGAAATCCTGTTATTTGTGACAACATGGATGGACTTGGATGACATACTAAGCAAAATGAGACAGACGCAGAACAAATACTACATGATGACATTTATATGAGGAATATAAAATAGTCCAATTCATGCAGCAGAGAGTACAGTGACAGTCGCCCAGGCTGGAAGTATGGGGAAGTAGGGAGGTCTTAATCAAAAGGTAAAGTTTGTTGTGCAAAATCAGTACTAGAGAGCTACTGTACAGCGTCGTGCCTGTAGTTAACAATGCTGTATTGTATAACTCCAGCCTGGTAAGTGTTCTTGTGACATGCACAAAAACTTAGGAGAGAAGCAAACTTTGGGTAATGACAGATAAGTGTCTGATATAGATTGTAGTGATGGCTTCACAGCTAGATACTTCTCTCTGAACTGGTCAAATTATATATACTTATTGTATAGCTTTTTGTATGCAATCATACTTTAATAAAGTATTTTTTTCAAAGGTAAATTCTCACAGGACAGTCTTAATGTTGGAGAATGTGCCTCAGCCTCTGACTGTGGGTCTGCTCAGTCATTAGGGGAATACTAGGGATTCAGCTGGTATTTAAATCACTGTTTATAGAATGGCTTTTCCCCAGAATGAGCCTTAGAAGTCTCCATAACCCGATTCCCATCTCATGCAAACATTGTACACTCCACATTCAAGATAATTGGTTCTTCAGTCTCTGCTTGGACATGCCCAGTGACAGGGTTAGATGGGGAGCTCACTTGACTTTTGTTTAGTTAAGAATGCACTTTCTGAAATAGGAAAGACTTACCTGAATTCTGGATTTATAATTTACCAAGTTCTTTTCCTCAAGTACATGACAGCTTCTCCTAAACTATAGCCTTCAAAATAGTGGTTTGTGGTGTGGGAGGTAGAGATACTATTTGCATCATGACGCTGATCTGGGAATTAAATGAGGTAATGCACATAAAGAATTTATCAGAGTACCTGACCCATAGTCATTCCTCTGTGAATATCATTAATTTCTCAATTCAATCTTATAATTATTCAACATTAACTTTGCATTGCAATAGCACACTTGAAAGTATTTTGCATTCTTATCGTCTTAGATCCTTGAAATAGTTCTGTGTAGGAATCATTATTTTTAGTCTTCTGATAAGAAGACAAAGGCCCAAGTTTTGTCCTAGTCTTTGTGTACATTCTTCTCTTGCAGACAAAAAATGAAGTCTTATCTTGGTAACAAGGCTTGCCAAGAAAAACTGGTCTGGGACAAGCTATGCATGTGTCAGTCACCTTTTCTTTTGTCCTCTTACCCCTATGCATGGCATCAAGAAAGTATATGATAGTTCCCAAAATCTTCACCTGCTAAAGGAAAGGCTCTGACATCAGTAATCTGCACCTGAAGGAGGATGGCTTTTGAGTTCTCGTTCCTGGAGATTTTGCACATGAAGTTTGACACTGAGGGCATTAGCACTTTTCCCACCTAAACAAATTCTAGGCATCTGCCATTCAGCATCATTAAACCTTTAGAATGGTTCAAACTCACTGAGCCTGTGTGTGGTGTGTTTGTCTCTCTTACTCCTACAACTGCTTTCTAAACCTTTGGTCTCATTCTCTCCAAAGCTGGTTCTGCATGTACACATAAGTCTAGTGTTTTTGTCTCATGAAGAAGACTGCAAGTTAGCGAGCCCCCAACCCTGCTCAGTACCAAGAAGCTGCTTGGAGCTGGATGCTGGCCCAGGATGTGTCGCTCTCTGTTTGCGTGTTGTTCAGGCCATTCTGCTTTCAACACAAAAGTGAAAGGCAGCGGAAACATGGATGCATTTGGAGATTCATTTCACATAATCGAAGCAAGTCTGGAGTCAACAACTTGAATTTAATTACTGTTCTGACAGCTGGGAGGCAATTAATCCTCCTCTCTCTCCCCCTTCCTCTGCCCCAGCTTCAAAGTGTCATTTCTGTTTTTCCTTCCTCCTTCTACTAATTGGAAACATGCTGTAGTGTGAAAGGTGACCAGTGTGAATCTAGAACTGTGTCACCAAAGCCCCTTTGATAGCAGAGAGGGTTCACGGTTGGAGGAGGCTGATCCTAGCACAGGAGCATCTGCTTCTGACGCAGAGAAGAGCTGAATGTGGAGCCGGCCGCCAGGCATGACAGTGTCTCTGCCACCCACCTGCTCCATGATCTCTCCATTCACGTTTCTGCTTCTGAGAGTCTCAGACTCCCAAATCTCCTATTGCCCAGTTGCATGAGGGCATACAATGAAAGTGTCTGTGCTCAGACAGTAAAATCATTGCTGTAAATACAACTATATGACTGAGTGTGGAGACACAGGACTCAGAAATTTGAGGATATAGACTTCTTAAAATAATATATTTAAACATGGGGAGGGGATAAGATTTTACACACTGTTTTCTGCTGGCAAATCACCCCCTTCATTCCATAGCACCTCCCTTCTAGCTGCAGTGGCTGGTCCTGCAACCATGACTGCGGTAAAGAAAGATTCCACTATTCAAGACCAAGGGCAAAAGGCCCACAGTTACTTACTTCATAAGTCCCTTCATTGAGGCATTGAGCTCTCTGTTGGTCCTTGGTACCAGGTTTCCTAGATATTCGTTTTAATTATTAGAAAATATTTAAGGATTTTAGAGTTCAAGATAGGGACGATTAGTCACTCCAGGAGCACTATAGAGGCAAAGTGACTCTTCCAGGTTAGTGGCTAGTTAGCTCTTAAAATGGAGTTGTAAGACAAACTTTCTAGATCCCAGTGAGAATTTCAGATTGGTGATTAATTTCTTTCTCCTACTGAAAGATGATTATGGCTCCAAATCTCATTGCATTAACTGAATAACTCTTTCCCTATGTAAACAACCTGTAGAAGCAATAATAATAATAATTCTGCTTAAATATAGCCTTTCTCTAAGTGTCTTCAATCCATCTGGGCTGTAGTTTTACCCAAACCAGAACACTGTATTTTTCTTCTTTTTTTTTTAAATTTTATTATTTTTTTATGTTTTGCTAAAATTGACACTTTCTTTCTGGACAACTGGAGAGGACAACCATAAATGAGTTGTTCTCTGCTTATGTCATTGTGGTTATGACTTCTCATAAGTGCTGATTATAGTAAGATGTGTGAGGGAGAAAAGATGTATAAAGCAATAAATCAGCTGCCTGCTCTAATTTTACTATTGACTGACTGTTTGGCCTTTGAATTCCTTCTCTATAAACCTCTGGTCCCTCCATTTAAAATATGGGGACCTAATAGGAAAGAGTGACAAATGTGAGGTCTGCAAGCTAGATCTTCCCCTTCAGTCTGCTTTCTTGGGCCTGCACACAAAGTATATTTTGAAAAATTGGGAGATTGTACATAAATTCCAGAGTTTTGACTTCTCTTGGAATATCTGAAGATTTGGGAAAACAAAGTCAACATTCCTGAATTAAAACAATTGGCTGGTTCTGAGTTGCAGCTGCTTTTGCAAAGTAGGGCATTGCTGCGTCCTCCTTGGTTTATCATGTCCCTGACGCCAAACTCCTATATAGGCTTTCTGCTTGGCCCATGAATGAGTGATGCATGCATAGATTAGGTAATTCTCAGCCTCATTTCAACACTGTTTCTGTGATTTGTTAACTTGTTTCTCTATCATCATGAAAATCTCTCACCTTAAAAGATATGAGGGAGTGTGAGGCTACCTACACATCTGTGATGTCCCTGACTCTGCCTCTCATCATGACCTAGAAGATTTTACTTTTCCTCTGTGTCCTGACTCCGTGTGGGATCACTTTGTCAAGGGCATTGTCTAAAATGATTTGGACATGACATACTTTGAAACCCATAGATTCGGGGGTTACAATTTGTTGCCTAAGGCCCATTATAGTTAAATCTACACAAAATAATAGTAATAATTATGTTAATAATTAGTAATAACTCTTGCCCATAATATTAAAGGATGCAATGTTTTTCAGTATTAAATGCTAATGCCTATTGAACCCAACTATGGGTCAATTACCTGAATGATGGTGTCAATGTTGGGATGGCAGGCACTCTCCTACAACCCTTCCAAATGACCTGGCATGACATCTAAACATGCTCTCATGATGTACTAAAGGAAGAAAAAAAAATGCACTGATTTGGAATGTGCCAAACCTTTCAAGGAAACAAGAAAACAATGTGAAATGAAAGTCACAGTTCTATTTGTTCTGCAACAATGTGAAAATCATATTTTTTTTCTCTAAATAAAAATGAAAAGCAGGGTTACAAGGAGTAGAACATTATGGAGCAGCTCTCTGTTGCTACCTCTGAATGATTGACACCCTTGACTACCTGAAATACGTCTGCCAGTTGCTTGGCTGGACACTTTACTTGTGATTCTTTTAAACTCACCACAAACCCACACACTAATTTTACAATATGCAGTAAACAGAGGAGGGTATGGAGACCCAGAAAGATTAAGTAGTTGCACAGGTGGTAGTGCTCACATGTGGCTCATCTTGACATTGAAACCCAAGGTTCCTACTCGTGATTACAACCCCATTCTGCCACTACTGAGGTTGACAGTGTTTGACTGCATGGTCTTCTGGAGACCTTCCAGCACAGTCTGAGATTACGGGTTGCAGCCTGCCATAGTGGTGATAATAGTGCCTTCTCACCCTATTTTCCACGTCTATGGGAAGGGTTAAATGTGAACTTGGCACTCTCCTTCGTGATCAGTAAACTTGGCCCCACAAATGTTATTAACACACATCCCTGCACTCACTAAGCAACAAACACCACGGGTAAAGATTGCATCTATTTTTTTTATAGGTATTCCCAGTGCCCAGACATATTCTTTATATAATAGGTGATCAGTAATTATTCATTGGATATATGTATGTTTCTGTGATAAATAAATGAAAGATTTAGTAAAATGGAAGATAGTCTCTGCCTAAAAAGAGGTATGCTTTTGACATTTCCATTTCGTCAAACAAGCTTGCTACTGGACGTTACTGTGTATTGTAATGTAAGCAGGGTGGGGGGTAGCCGACAGCTCTGTAAATTAGCGCGGTCAATCATAGGAAATGTTCCCTATTGATCTCTGTTTTCAAGGCTCCCTGGGTGCTGCTCTTATTGTGGACACACGTCTGTGTCTCCTTGTGACCACGAGGGGGCAGTGCATGTTCACTCCAGCCAGGAGTTGAATTGGTTTCACACAATACCATCTGACAGTCTTTGTGTGTGTCTTATTCCTTGGAGATGTCTTCATGGTGCTTACAAATGGGGAACAAGATTGCTTTCTAACTAACTGCATGGGAAACAAATTGTGTTCTAGTTATTGTTGAATATTTAAATACAATACTGAAGGTAAAAATCAGGTTCAGTATTTTAGTAGGGCTGACACTGACAGAACACCACGGGGAAGGAAGGAAGGCGGTGAATGACTGCCTTACTTAGTTTACAGCTTTCCCTTCAAGTCTTACTACGGTAAAACCCACCTGTACATAAAAGGCCTGGTCAGACTTATTCTATGACTAGCAAATAAGCAGCCCCTGACTTTCGGAATTGTGATTTACATTATTTTTCAAATAGAAACCGATAGGCTGCAATCTCAGGAGAATGAAGGGACCTTCATCTTACTCTCTGGTCCTGGGGCAGCTTTTCTCACAATAGATAGCAAAATGCTCAGAGTTGATTCCTGAAAGCTGCCAAGGCCCATCGTGGACTTGTGAGGTATTCGAGGAGCCTCCCTCCTTGCTGGTGTAGGGCTGGCCATCTGTTTGGGAATTAACGCTTAATCAGCTTGGAACCTATTTCTACTCCTTCCGTAGGAAGAATACTTTTGCCTGTGGGACCAAGGTGTTTTGGGAATTTACTTTCACAGACAGTATTCAAAGTGATGCTGAATGTTAACCTTGAGAAGAGACCAATTAGGCCCGATGGTGTATGGGAGAAATTGCTGTCTGTGGCTGCTAAGCCCCATTCAGTATGACTTCTCTACCATTTCTCCATCGAGGTCTCTGCTTCTGAGTTTTCCTGCCAAATGTTTTCACTTTCATATTCTAGCCATTCTCTGGCCTTCTGGAAACCCAGCCATATGGGAGTCAGTCAGGGTTACTAAACTGTGCAATTGCAAGGACATCGCTCTTATTACCTGCTATTATAAGTGCAACCCCTTGGAGCACAGTTTCATATGAAAGTAGCTGGACTCAAAGGGAATTCAAGGCTGAAACTCTAGGTCAGATGTTGTTTTGCAAGATCTAGTCAAATGCATCTCAACCGGGGCCCAGAAAAATCTCACTTTAATGAGCTTTGCGGATGCAGAGATCAATGGGTCACTCTTCAGGGAAAAAATGTCCTCCTTAGAACATCTCTTTCAATGAAACAGGAGAATAAAAGCAGCAGATTGGACAAGTTCACTCACTAGTAGTCATTTAAGACTAATTCCAACTCAGTCACTGACCTAGGCATGTGTTGCCCTATTAATTTAACTTGATTGAATTTTACCCAATATTGTTGTGTTCCACTTTCAGGAGAAGAACCAGAACCCCACTCAATTTGGATTAATTCTCATAATCCACAGGTATCAAAGTTCCAAAGTCCAGTAATAACTGCCAATCAGCTGGTCAGAGCACAGAAGCCCCCACAATGTAGCTGGCCGGCTAGGGATGCTGTCAGTCTCTAGAGATCATAGCCACATCTCTGGGGCTTGACTTTAGTTCCATTTGTTGCTTACTGGATTTTTCAAGTAAAGGCAAAAAAAAAAAAAAAAAAGGTTTAATGGGGTAATTTCTTCATTTGAAAAAAAAAAGCAACAAGTATAAATTTATTACAAGTATAATGTAAGATAAAAAAAAAAAAACAGCCTCTTTGGGCCCGATCTAGACCATGGCTTGCCAGTTTGTCATCCTGATCTAATCCTTGACAGCATTGTTAGAGATGGAAGAGGCATGCAGAAAGAATACAAAATTAGTGGTCAGAGGACTTGAGTTTGGTCTCTATTCTGCAATGCACTAAGCTATGAGGCCTTGAATAGTTCATCTTACCTCTTAATGAGAATATCATATCTAAAAAGGAAAATGGGGTTAATAGTGCCTATTGCAAGGCTAAGATTGAAATGCTATGTGTTTGTACCCTTCTGTACTTGAGTAATTCACAACCTTCATGAATTTTGCCATAGCCAGGTAAAGCCTCTGTTCTATACTTAATATTATTCACTCTACTCAAATTTTTAAAATCCAAAGTTATCTATTTTGCCCACAATGCCGTAACCCATGTATACCTAGAAATATAAATTCAAACTAGCTGCATATTTTTGCCTGTCA
Source organism: Galagoides demidoff (assembly GCA_963574575.1). Classification (NCBI taxonomy): domain Eukaryota; kingdom Metazoa; phylum Chordata; class Mammalia; order Primates; family Galagidae; genus Galagoides; species Galagoides demidoff. Next base: position 54,877 of record CAUYQV010120598.1, read on the forward strand.
TACGATAAACATAAAACAATTTCAGAATAATTTGGCTCTATGCCACTTTACACTTCCACAATGCTTTCATAAGATTAACACACTTGTAAACTAAAACAGCAGATGAGTGGGTATAATCGCTTCAGCAGTAACTTTGCAGTAAACGTTGATCGTTACTTTTAATGAGGTAAAAATAGATTTTATATTTATGAAGCAGCTATTAAACTAGGAGCTCTCGGTTTAATATTTTTTCTCCTCTGCATCTTGGGACTTTCAATTCCTCGTCTCCCTTCTTTAATAAAAAGCAGCCCAGTGTCTGCAGGACCCTATCACCTCGGATTGATCTATCCATCATAGCTTTCATTTAATATTGATAATAAACAGTTCAGCTTTTTAGTACCTCCTTTTAGTATTAAGTCACAGTTCAGCTTTTTAGTACCTCCTTTTAGTATTAAGTCAATAATTAGTAATATCTTAAAATAGATTTTTGTATTACGTGGTCGGTGGGCCTTGAATATTCCAAGGCTGAAGTTAGATGGTGAGAGAGGGATGTTGCCACATTCGGTTCCTAAGGCTGATTCTGTAGTTATTTATTTATTCAACAAAAAAAGTATTGAGCGTATGGACCAGGCAAGAGGAATCCATCAGAGAACAGAATGAGGTGTTAGTCCCCATGAAACGTCAGTCTGGTAGGGAAAAACAGATAATCGAAAGTAACATTTATTATATCAGGTGGTGATAAATGGTATGAATTTTTAAAAGGTGGGAAGAGACAGTGATAATAAAACTGGTGACTTTTTCAGAAGTGTTCATCAGGGAGGGATTCTTATTATGCTACTACTATTTCACTAAAGCCTGAATAAGGCAAGAAAATAAGCCATGATGTTACCTAGAAGAAGAATTGTCCAGCAAAAGCAAATTAGGCCTGAAGATCTTGAGGGAGGGTTAGAGCATTTCTACGAAACAGCAAAGAAGCTTGCATAGCTGCAGAAGATTCAGAAGGAAGGAGAGGAGTAGGCCATGGGATCAGAGCACATAAATTGTTTTTTTTTTTTTTTTTTGCTCTGAGTGAGCAGGAAACCTTGGTGGAGCTGAGCAAAGGAGTGATGTGCTCTGATATGATTTTGAACCATCTGTATAGCTTTCGTGTGGAAAAGAGTCTTGTGTAAGTATTTAAAAGACAGACAAGTTCAGAGACCTTTGTTACTCCGTAGGAGAGATGGTGAATGACAGCTTGGACGAAAGTGATGGCTTTAGGAGTGGGAAAATGTGGTCAGATTCTGGACACATTTTAAAAGAGGAACAGATGAGATCTTCGCATGAAATGGATGTGGGTTAAGAGAGAAAGTAAAACGTCAAGGAAAATTTTAAGGCTTTTAGGAAAGAGAAAAGCATGATGTTTCTTAAGTTGTTCTTGCTTTTTTCCTTTTTTTTTTTTTGCAGTTTTTGGCCGGGGCTGGGTTTGAACCCGCCACCTCCAGCATATGGGGCCAGTGCCCTACTCCTTTGAGCCAGAGGCACTGCCCTTTTCATGTCTTTTTTAGTATGCAGGATGGCTTTCACAGGGCACCCAGATATCATTTTTCTAGATGGCAAAGGCCAGTTGAAATTTATGCGTCCTTATGCAAATGCATATGCTTTCGGCCAGTGACCGCTGACCACTTGCTCCAGTAGCAAATAAATAAATAAATTCAGTTAAACAGCTCAAAGGTGATAATGCTGGCTTTGGGCTGTTGTTCTTTACTTGGTTCTTCCTATAATGATGCATGTCCAGGGAGGGTGAATGGTGGGATCACACCTATGATACATAATGCAAGGGTACATGTCAGATCTATTAGTATAGTGTATAAATGTCTTAACACAATAATTAAACGAGGTAAAGGAGATGAGGTATATATTAATCAGTGTTATGTAAGTGTTCCTAATTCTACATGAAATCAGCACATTGTACCCTTTAAATGCTTTAATGTATACATTATCTATGTGTCTATAATTTAATAAAAAATGAAAAATGTTCAACATCAAGTAAAGGAATTCACCTTGAACTGAGTTGTTCCTCCCTTCTTTGCCCACTGTTTATTCCCATAAACTTTCTTTCATTATATCCTGGACACATTAGGACTCTCCTCTTTTTCTTCCACTAACTACCTTCACATCTTAAATATTGTTAGCAATATCATTCATAACAATATGTTAACAATATTAACGATGTGTTGTCAACAAGTCTGAGTTGGTTCATTTACAGTCCAGGAAAAGTCCGATTAATCAAGCTCACCATCTTCCAATACTCTGAAGCTGGGAATGTCGGACTCACAGCGCCACCCCCTAAATGCTGTACTGTGGTGCATCACTGTTCTGCTCTCTCTGCCTCACATCAGCAGTAACAAGTTTCCTCACACCCTCCTGACTCCATTCGCTCCCCAGCAGCTTCCATTGCAGTGTCATCTTAAACCAAAACTCCTGTTTCTGGAATGAGAAAGCTGTCTCCCCTATGAAGCCTTCCTTGAATACCTCAGTGTTACTACGAAGTTCATTTCTTTCTGGAATGACTACAATATTCGTATATTCTCATTGGCCTGCTAAATTACCACCTCCTCGGTGAAGCCTTCAGTGACTATCCCCGTCAGAGGTTTTCCTTCCTCCCTCCCTCCCTCCGTCCTTCCTTGGTACTCGACCATTTCTATTATGCCTATCAGAGCCTGTCTCTGATAGTACTGCTTATCCTACTAACCGCCCTCCTGTTACACGGAAGCTGCTTTAGGGTGGGGCCGCCATCTTGTATTTTTCATGGTCTAGCATTGGTGCTTAATATATTTAACTCTTTGAGCGTCAGAATATGATTTGTTTCTTCTGTGTGCTTCCTAGAGTGTGGCATGCCGCTGGATACAAAGTAGGCATTGAATATATCTCGAATAAACAAAGGGAAAGAGAATTTCTATGTCTCACATTTCCTTCTAAAGGAAAAAGAAATGGATGGTCAGGTTGTCTGGCATTTGTAGCCTTATGAATATCTCATCGTATGGAAGGTTTATATTTTTATTAAATGAATTTCTCTAGTATGTATACAAAGCTTGCTGAGGGTTAATTTTCTTTCATGTGGCAAAGGCCAAGTCAGCAGGGAGGCTCCAGCTACCCACCCTGGCCTATTCCAAACTTCATGCAATTTTGATGAGCCGCCTTCTCACTAGCCAAATCAGTATCAAGCTTACATAAAAATTCAACCCTCTGGCATCTGATAAATAAAATAACTGCTTGGCCAGAGTATACTTGTGGCGGGGAGAGGATTCAAAAGACATCCAGCTGTCCAGATAGCCACGCTTCCTCAGTGGGGCATCATTTCAGTTCCGTGCCCCTCGATAATTAACCCTGTGCCATTCGTTCCCCTGGTGAGTCTTTGTAGTGGGAGTCAGCAAGGTAGGATGACAAAAATACCAGACTTGAAATAAGGAGATCTGCTTTAATAATTATTAATACTGACTTTGTCATGTCTCTGAATGTTTCTGCTTCTGAAAAATGGGAATAAAAAAATCATTTAAACAGAAAAATGACTTTAACCAAAACACCACAGCACTAGTATAAAAGCAGACACACAAACCAATGGAAGAGAACAGAGAATGGAGAAATGAAACCAAATGCTACGATCCACTGATTTTCAACAAAGCGGACAAAAACACGCACTGCGGAAAAGATGCCCTGTTCAAGAAATGATGTTGGGAAAATTGGATAGCCACGTGCAGATGAATGAAACAGGATTCCAATCTCTTACTACATACAAATGTTAACTCAAGATTGACTAAAGCCTGACTGTGTGGCTGTGCTTATAGTCTTAGATACTTTGAGTCTGTGGTGGGAGGATCACTTGAGCCCAGGAGTTTGAGCTTACCGTGAGCTATCATTGTGCTGCTGCACTCCAGCCTGGGTAACAGGGGGAGACTTTGTCTCACAAAAAAGGCATTTGCTTAAGTTTGTAAGTTGTGGAGCTGAGATTTGAATTTACACAGGCTAACTCCAAAAGCCTATTGCTTATTGGCTGTAAATATTGGCCATTCATGCCATGTAGCAGTGCCAAAAGGAAATATGATGGGGTTATCTAGCAGAAATAATTCTGGAATTTTATAGTAATTACCTTTTGGGCTGAAGAGGTAGAAAAGACATATTTTATGTGCATACCTGAGGAAACAGGGTTAGAGGCCAAAAATTACTTGATTAAGGAATCATGTCATTATACAGAATTTTAGAGTCTTTGGGCTCATCCTATTTAGACATGTCTTTTTATAGGAGAGATCTTTGCAGGGAGAAGGCATTTATTCATTATTATATATTTAGCTAGTAATAACATCAGGGCTAAAACATACTCTTTTAATCACATGCATGAACAAATTGACTCAGCATGGAAACATTATCAATAGTTACATATTAGATGACATTAATTTATCTGTACAAATTTGGAGTGACTAAGAAAACTTCTAATCTACTTTATCTTCTCTCTTGCATGCAAGTATGGTGTTAGGTCAGTTCCTGGAGCAAATCCATGCTATTTCCACTGTGGGTGACTTTATAATGAATTAAAGGCACAAATTTAAGGATTTACCAAGTTCTCTGTTAATACCTAAAATAAGAAGTACAATGCAAATGAACTCTTTTACAAGGGTGATTGAAACAAATAGAAGTCAGTGGGGAGACTGATTCCTTCCTTAAAGCCAGGGACACTAAAGGGGAGTAGAGTCTCATTGACCTTTCTGGGTCTGACAATCTTGGGAGTGTCTGAGAGTAACAAGTCTTCAGGATCTGACAATGGGATGCCAAGATTCCATCTGTAGCCCAGAAACTACAATTTCTGGGATTATTTTTCTCCCTGCTGAAACAAATCAGTATTAGAAAAACAATTATTTCACCAAAATCCTGAGCAACACTTCCTCGACTAAAATTGTATGCCTTGCCAGTGATGGGTTTGAGATCTATTTTTTCTTCCTCTCCCAGCAATGACGTCCTAATAATGATGATGATCCTTACCAAAAAAGAAGTAATAATGACTCATAAAAATCAGTCACTAGATAAAAAAACAAGATGCCAAGTATGAAGCTCTCTTGAGATTTGGCAGAAATTATTTTTTTGTCATTGACTCATGTGCTTCATCAAAGAGCCTGCGATATAGCTTGGCAACGGCTCCAGGAGAGGCTAACGCACATGAAATGTGGATGGATGCTGAATCGGAAAATGCCACTGTATGGCTTAGTGGAAGAGAAAAATATATACTCGGGATTGTGACAACTGCTAGACAGATGCATAATAATACTTCTGGGGAGGACTTGTACACAGGCTATTGTGGGTGAATAAGTGGAGCTGTCCATGGTACTGGACAGAACCCAAGAATCTGTGGAAAGCCATCTGGAATATTTAGGCCTTCACAATGGGGGCAATCAGACTTCCTCTAAGAGGACTGATTGCTAGTCTTGTTAACAGGGAGGAGTTAGTGACAAATGATTTTAATCATAGCCTGACAATAACTTCTAGTAAATAAGGACTTAAGGAAGGAAAAACACTTCAGACATGAATCAGTGTTCCATAGTGTTTAAAAAGTTTTGTGACTTCCTTCCGATCTCCCAGGCTAGGCTACTGCCTTTTTCTTTTTCCTATCCAATGTCTGCCTTTTTTTTTTTATGAAAGAAACCCTTATGAATAATACTGATGCTGATACCTGTCATCCTAACAGGTTGGTCTATAGGGAAATCTCAGCCTTAGGGGCAATAATGATACTGAGGACGGCAGAGCACAGGGGCATTGACTCTGTAACAGGGCACATGAATAGGGTTAGCATGTTTAGGCAAGAATAGGCAATTGCTTATGTATAAGTACTTTAATGAAAAAAAGTACATTTTTAGCAGTATCTTCTTTGCTGATTTGTAAATATTTAAGTTATAATTCTAAATTATGGGGGGGCTACAAAGCAATAATGTATAATCTGTGATGTCAGATACAAGGTAATATAAGATATAGCAAGTGTCGTATTTCCTAATATACCTTAACTACCAGCTAGAATGAATCAGTCCCTTTACTTCAGATGGTATAATGGAAATGTTAACCTGAGAGACAATATATTTGGTGGGAAAACAAAGTGGTTAAATTGAGAAGATGATGTTTGAGAGAGTGAGGTATTTGATAAGCAGACAAGATTTAAATCCTCAGTAGTGGGTCATGTTAAGCATCATTTTGTCTGTCTCGTAATCTTCCATTTTCATATTTTAAATGTTAAAGTCCTTCCTAGGGGATATGGTATAAAGTACTCAATTAAATTAAGAGATATAAACTGGTGGTTTGTATCTAGCACAGGGGTTTTGTCTGAGCATTCTGTCACATATACTTCTTGGGTTTTTAAAGAAAAGTCAATGAGATAATGTTTTGCTTGGTGACAGGACAAGAGCTTAGCACACATATTTGTATACCTAGTAATCACTGTCATAACTTGATTAACCTTAAGGCATTTCAATTTGTGACTTCTGGCCTAAATAAGAAGTTTTATCAGATTTATTTCTTCTACAGATGTGGCTGATATGAGAAGAATGGGGAATGGGATGCTTTGTGGAAATCAGCGAGGGGATATTGAAAGAAAATAATTGTTTATAGAATGGGGGAAATTCTCTTTTTGTAGAAGTCGTTAGCTCCTTTTTTTCATAGACAGAACACTGAAGCATAGGAATGTAATTAGCTATAGCTAACCTATAGCTAATCTTAGAGTTTGTGAAGTAGACTCTCCTCCTATTGTTTTTCTTATACTCTAATAGAATCTGGGTTTAAAGACAAGTGTCTCCAACATTTAAGTGTTCACCTAGAGCTCATCCTGACAGGTTGGCCAACAGGGCAATCCCAGTCTTAGGGACAAAATTGATATTGATGATGATGGTGAAAACATGAACTAAGCAAGCTAGGGAAAAAAATGTGATATGAATCAGTAAAAGAGGATGCAAATTAAACTATATTAACAAGTTCACAGATTTCTAGATTAGTGAGGTACTACTAGGAGACTTATTTTGATTCTGATATTTTCTGTTGAAGTATATTGTATAAAAATTTATTATTTTTGTTTTGAGAGAGAAAAGCATCCTTAGTACTTTCTGTCATTTGTGTTTTGTCCTCTGACTAGCAATGTCTTTATTATTTATTATTGTTTATCTTTTTTTTTTTTGTAGCAGAAATTTATAATGCTCAAGAGCATTTGGGTATAGGGAAGAATGTTGGCATTAGAGACGAATCATTGAGTAAATTGACACAAATTTATTATGACTGCAGGTCAGTGTGCCGACATCAATTCTCTCTTTTGATAAATTGCTTTATCAAAATACAAATCAGTGAAGAGAAATTCCTTATTTTCCTTCTCTTGAAGAAGTCATTTCTGGACCCTCTGATAGAGAGTGTGGAATATTTCTGAAAGTAATTCTTTCTCTAGGAAAATAAGCTTTAGGTAACTTCATGAATTGTGGAAAACAAATCTAAACCAAGAATATCTGATTTTCTGGGTACAAATAAGATGTTGCCCTTTTGTGAGACTGTAATGTTCAAAGTCGACTAAGTCATACTCAGTTTGAGTCTAATAGTGTTTTAGTATATTTGTAGAATATTTTATGGCAGTAGCTTCCAAACTTTAGAATGCATTAGAATAACCAAGAGGGCTTATTAAAAGCATATCACTTGCCCCCCCTTTCTAGCATCTCCGACCTAGTAAGTGTGGGTATGAGAATTTGCATTTCTAGTACGTTTCCTGGTTGGGCTAATGCTGCTGACCCAAGGAACACCTCTGAGAAAATGTTTTTATGCTGTACTTTAAAAATTTCTTTTACAATTGAATCATCAGGGTTCACTTGTCAGGTACAGGTTCATAAAATAAGAATGGCTGAATAATCTCTTGTACGTTATGTATGGTAAAAAGAAGATTCTGAAATTTGCCAAATTTCATATGCTAAATCAGTGTTGAAGTACATACTGGAATCCATCCTATAACCTTTAGTGTTAGCATTAATGATACAAAATATCTTTTAAATGAGGTCAATATGATGAGGCTGAGAAATAGGATAGAAGATGGTCATCATTGGCAAGTAGATAAGATATACGTTAAGAATAAACTCCACTGGCTAGCAGTCAATGTTTTTATGACCTGACCCCCATCTAACTTTTTATTCCATCTCCAAATTCTCTTTATTCTGGGCTATAAATAAACTGGACCTTCCTCAAACGGTTTTTTTACCTTCAAATTGGAAGATGGCTAAACTATTCTCTGCCTTTCTTCTCAATAAAATTCTGCTGCTCCATATTCAGTTAATATGCTACCTCTTCCTTAGAACTTACCAGGGGGTCTTCTAGCCTTACCCCCTTCTTCACTCAGCAATTGCTACACAAGTGTTCATTAAATAAGTGGACAAAGAAAAGGAGGGACGATTACAGATCTTTGTTTGGGGATGAGGTACCCAGGTAAGTGGGGCAGGCTGTGGTAGGTTTACATATTTTATATTCCTTTACTTAGTGTTTATTTTTCTATTTTTGTGTTTAATTTTTTGTCTTTTGAGACAGAGTGTACCTCCATAGAGTACTGTGGCGTCATAGCTCACAGCAACTTCAAACTCTTGAGCTTAAGTGATTTTCTTGCCTCAGCCTCCCAAGTAGCTGGGACTACAGGTGCCTGCCACAACGCCTGGCTATTTTTTGGTTGCAGTTGTCATTGTTGTTTAGCTGGCCCAGGCTGGGCTCAAACCCTCCAGCCTTGGTATATGTGGCCTGTGCCCCACTAAGCTACAGGCACCGCCAGTGTTAATTTTTAGGTGAACATACATAGTATAATATTCCTTATGTGTATAGTTCTGTGAACCTGTGTATGGACTCACATAATCACTGCCAAAATCAGTATAAAATAGTTCTATTACTTTGTAAAATTTCTTCATGTTATCTTTGTACTCCCACCCTCCTTAAATTCCTACTGTCTGGCAACCACTGATTTGTTCTCTGCCACTATAATTTTGTCTTTTAAGAATGACATACAATGGAATCATGTAGGATATAAGCTTTGGAGGCTGGCTTCTTTTGTTTAGCATAATGTTTTTGAGAATTATTTAAGTTGTTCAGCCTATTGAGAGTTTTGTATTTTTGTGTTTGCTTTTTATTTTTGGTGGAAGAGTGGTCTGGTTCATGAATGACACATAGCTTATCCATTCTCATATGGAAAGATGTTTGGATTTTTCCATTCTTTGGTGATCATGAATAGAATCCCCATAAACATCTGCATACAGATGTTTGTGTGAATATAATTTTTCATTTCTCCAGAGTAAACAGAAATGGAATTGCTAGGGCACATTGCATAGATTGTGTAAGTGTAAATTTATATTAATAAGAAACAGAAAAGAGAAGGGCCAATATGTCAGACTAGAAGCAGCCTGCATGTGCTACTGTCACCGAGAGGACCAAAAGTGTAGAGTAGATACTCAGCTCTGGCTTGATTGTCTAAGAGAAAGCATTGAGAGTCAGCAGAGAGGTAACAGGGGCTCCCCAAATGAAGGAGAGGGGCATGGGGCCACTAGCTCCACAGGATTAATGGTACACAGGGAAGTTGCCCACTCCTGGGGAAGGGACCGAGGCAAGAATGTTGGGGTTCTACATTCTACTGTGACCAGGACTGCAGGAGAGTTTCTCCACCACTTCCGGCTGCTGGACTGACACAGTGAGCTAACTACAGACTGTGCAGCAACATTGCTCCAGAGAGAAGGCACAGTGGGGTCCCTTGAGGACCCAGTTCCAGAGCACTGTGCCTACCTAGGAGTCAGATTTATTGATGCTACTTCCCTATGGCCCCTGCCAGACTGGGGAGATAATGAGGAGGTCTTATCTTCAGGTTCCCAGAAATATTCTGTAGAATTGATATTACCTGTTTTTTTTTTAATATGGGAAGAATTCAGCAGAGAAAGCATGTGATACTGGGAATTTCTTTTTCTAAAGATTTTAAATTACGAATTTAATAGCAATAGTTATGTAACTATTTGGGTTATCTATTCATCTATTTGGCAATCAGTGAGGAATGATCTAATTTTATTCACATTGTTAGATTTATACACATATAGCTTTTTATAATTTTCTTTTATTTTAAGTCACTTTAATATCTTAAGTCTGTACTGCTATCTTCTATTTCATTCCATATGTGGTAATTTGTGAACCAGCTGTTGGCATCATTGATTTTTTTCTGTTATGTATTTTATATTTTATTGGCTTCTCTTACCTTTATTATGTCTTCTCTTATGCTTGCCCTTATTTTTTTGTTCCTAGTTTTATTTTTTTTGTATTAAATCATAACTGTGTATAATGATGCATTTACCTAATTTTTTAACAATGGAAGTCGTGATTACAGATTTGAGACCATTTCCTTTTTCTAATGTAAGCATTTAATACTGTACGTTTAACTCTTAGCATGGCTTAGGCTGAATTTCACAAATTTCACAGTGCTGTATTCTTGGTTTTGCTTGTGTATGATATTTTCTAGTTTTCTTGGAAACTTTGTTTGATTCGTGGCATATTTAGAAGTGCATTGTTTAATTTTCAAGTATTTGGCTATTCTTCTGCTTTTTTGTAATTTAATTTTAGCTTACTTCCAATATGATTCTAGAAAATTATTTTTATGATTTTATTTTAATTTTCCAAGGTTTGTTTTATAACCTGAGATATGATCTATCTTGGTGAATGGTCTCTGTATTTGAAAAGAATATGTCTTCTGCTGATGTCAGGTGAAGAATTCTAAAATTGTGGGATCCAATTGGTTGATGATGATGTCCAATTCTTCTATTAATGTAGCCCAGTGATGGATTGTCCGTTCTATCTACTGAGATGAATGTTGATGAGTTTGTCTATTTGTCCTTTTAATTCCGTCATTTTAAAGGTCTTTTATTGGGGTTATATGTAATTGTGACTGTTATTTATTCATCAGAATAACTAATTCTTTATGTAATGCCCCTCTTTTATCTGTTAATTTTCTTTTCTCTGAGATCCACTTTGATATAAGCCTCTCTAGCCTGCCTTTGATTAGTGTTTGTATGGTGTAGATATTTTTTATCTTTTTTTAAACTTTTAGCCTTCCTTTATCATATTTTAAATAAGTTTCTTAAATAGTTATAAAAATTCTATTATAAACATTCTGAAAATCTCTGATTTTCACTTGCTGTGGTTAGCCCATTTAAATTTAATGTAATTATTAACATACTTGAATTTAGGTTTACCATTTTCTGGTGTTCTCCTTTCTTTATACTTAATTCCTCCATCCTCCTTTTCCTACTTTCTTTAGTGTTATTTAACATTTTAAAATAATCTCCTTTACAGTGTTTTTCTTTTTTTTTTTTAATTTTATTGAATGGTAACTATGTACATTAATGCAGTTCTGGGGTACAGTGTGGGGTTTTCGCATGCAAACCGAAATACTTCCATCAAACTGATCAACACAGCCTTCATGTCATTTTCTCAGTTATAGTTTTAAAACATTCTGATTCTACTCTTAGGGAGTTTCACTTGTACCCCTGTAAGATAGACCTCAAAAATTATTTACTTACTTACCTATTTATTTTTATATATATATTTATTTTTGTTGCAGTTTGGCTGGGGCAAGGTTGGAACTGGCCACCCTAGGTATATGGGGCTAGCACCCTACTCACCGACCGAGCCACAGGTGTGGCCCTATTTATTTTTGAGACAGAGTCTCATTATGTTGCCCTTGGTAGAGTGCTATGGCATCACAGCTCACAGCAACCTCCAACTCTTGGGTTTAAGCAATTCTCTGGCCGCAGCCTCTCAAGTAGCTGGGACTACAGGTACACACACCCCCCCCACCTCCGCCCTCCCACCCCTGCCACAACACCAGGCTATTTTTTTTGTTGGAGTTGTTGTTATTGATTTTAGCTGGGTTCAACCTAGCCCCAAGGTCATGTGAAGCACAATACGGGTCTTTCAGGTTAATTCACAAATCAATCTGTTTCCACCCACCTACACTCTCCCCCCCACCCCCCAGTAACCACTAGCTACACGTATACTTTCCAGTTTCTCTACCCCCTCCCTTCTAAAAGTCATCTTTAAAGGCCACTGACCATCACTGAGATTTTGGGTAATCATTCTTGTGGTTCCCCCCATGTGCATGGTATTTGGAAATAAACCTTTCTCTTAGTAATCTACCATAACTGTGAGTTGATCTTTCAGCAAACCAACCTAAGGGAAAAGGGCAAGTTTTGCCATGACTCCTACACAATCAAGGCAGATTAATCAGAGAAATATTTATTTCCAAAAACCGTGTACATGGGAGAGAACATAAGAGTGATTACTCACTGTCTCTATGATGCTCAGATACCTTTACAGGGGCCTCTTTGAAGGGAGGGGAACGAATGGGGAGTATAAGTGCACCCAGTGGTTGTTAGGGAGGAAGAATTGATGGGGGGGACAGATTGACTTGTACATTTACCTAAGATACAGCCATTGTGTTTTAAATGATTTAGGACAAGTGTACTAGCATTCAGGGGGAGGAAGGAAGTCAATGACCCCTTTGATATTTTGATCAGGTCAGCCAGGTTTTATGTAGATAGAGGGAACACCCCTTCCAAATGCTGTCTGATCTCCTATGGTCTTTATTATTATCATTGTCACTCTGAGTTAAGTGCCATTGTTGTAGGAAGAGAGGGCCCAGTGGAGACAAATGAATACCCAAACACCATTTTTAAAAGAGGAAGAGATTTATTTCAGCAGGTGGAGCAAAGGCACAGAAGAATTCAAAATGGCCACACTTCCTGACTGGCTCAGTTTTCTCCTTGTTATCCAGTCAAAACGTTTGGAAGCAAGCATCAGCCTCCAGGTCCCAGGAAGTTAAGCTGACAAGTTCCTAAGAGCTAGGTCACCATGGGGAGGACCTTGCAGGTGTATCCCTGGCGTCTTCTTGAGGAGACCTCTGTTCTCTTAGACTTCACTTTTTCCATGTATCCTCTGTCACCGTGGCATGATCACAGCTCACAGCAACCTCAAACTCTTGGGCTCAAGCGATCCTCTTGCTGGGACTATAGACACCCACCACAACATCAAGCTAGTTTATTTCTATTTTTAATAGAGAGACAGGGTCTTGCTCTTTCTCAGGCTATTACCAGATGAAGAGGGTCAGGCTGCCTATCACTGTCAGCCAATATGCAGAGACAGGATAGGTCTACCAAATTTTTTTGCAGAAGGCCAGTGATTCTGGAGAACAGTAAGAGTAACCTCTCCAGGGTGGCACCTGTGGCTCAGTGGTAGGGTGCTGGACCTATATACTAAGGGTGGCGGGTTGGAGCCTGAACCCATAGACTAAGGTTGGCGGTTTGGAGCCTGGCCCCGGCCAAACTGCAACCACAAAAAAATAGCTGGCTGTTGTGGCAGGTGCCTGTAGTCCCTTGGTAGAGTGCTGTGGCATCATAGCTCACACCAACCTCAAATTCTTTTTTTTTTTGTTTGCAGTTTTTGGCCAGGGCTGGGTTTGAACCCACTACTTCCGGCATATGGGGTCAGCACCCTACTCCTTTGAGTCACAGGTGCTGCCCCTCAACCTCAAATTCTTGGGCTCAAGTAATTCTCTTGCCTCAGTCTTCCAACTAGCTGGGACTTCAGGTGCCTGCCACAACACCCAGCTATTTTTAGAGACAGGTTCTTGCTCTTGCTCAGGTTGATCTGGAACTCCTGAGTTTGGGCAATCCACCCACCTCAGTCTCCCAGAATGCTAGGATTACAGGTGTGAGCCACAGTCCTGGGCCTCCAAGACTATTCTATTTTTCCATTTCCAAAACCACAGTTTCATACACAAAAGTTCAAAGCAAACACCACATTAACCCTTATTTTAAATAATAATGAGCATAACTCAGTGGCCTACATTACTATTACCCTCCTTGATGCTACTCAAGATAAGCATCTTCAGGGTAGGAGCTAAATTTACAAAACAATAAAAATGGAGGGAATGAGGTGAAGGTCAGGTAGGACCTAACCTGACCAGACCAGCTGTGTCATCCTGGCCACAGCCTGACTAACTTCATCTTATTCTCACTTACATGTGCTCTCAAGCTGGTCTGGAACTCCTGAGCTCAAGCTGTTATGTCTGAAATTTCCCCCAAGTGGCCCCAACAAACAGTCTGAGACACACTCCGATGTAAAAAGCCAGAGGTGAGTTTTATTCAGGCCCGGGCCAAGCCCAGGCCTGGACTCTCCTGGTGTACACACTGAGGAAGAGCCTCAAACCTGGGCTGGAGGAAGTTTTTATGGGGTACAGAAAGCAAGAAGGGAAGAAGGGTACGAGTACATTTTTGATTGGTGGTTGGTGATTTCATTAGTAAAGGAGGATTTGCATTGGTGGTTCATGATTTCATTAATATGGAGAGGATTGGATTGGTACAGGTGAGGGGTGGGGGATTTCCTAACCGGGGGCCTGAGGTGGTGCCACCTGATTGGGTAGTTGAAGGGGGATACCTGAATTTTAAGGAAGTAGAAACCTATTGCCTATCATGGGAGCTGTTCAAGGAAACTGATACTTATTGCCTATTATGGCAGCTGTCTGCCTAAGGTGACTAAATCAAGGCTCTATGGCTCGGCGCCTGTGGCTCAATTGGCTAAGGCGCCAGCCACATACACCTAAGGTGGCGGGTTTGAATCCCCAGCCCGGGCCGCCAAACAACAATGATGGCTGCAACCAAAAAATGGCCGGGTGTTGTGGCGGGCACCTGTGGTCCCAGCTACTTGGGAGGCGGAGGCAGGAGACTCGCTTGAGCCCAGGAGTTGGAGGTTGCTATGAGCTGTGATGC
>CAUYQV010120603.1:0-52867 GCA_963574575.1 Galagoides demidoff
GCCTGTGGTCCCAGCTACTTGGGAGGCTGAGGCAGGAGACTCGCTTGAGCCCAGGAGTTGGAGGTTGCTATGAGCTGTGATGCCATGGCACTCTACCCAGGGGGATAGCTTGAGGCTCCGTCTCAAAAAAAAAAAAAGATCTTTTCCTAGGATAGGCACCTATAATCCTAGCATTCTGGGATGCCAAGGTGAGAGGATCCCTTGAGCTCAGGAGTTCAAGACCAGCCTGAGCAAGGAGTGAGACCCCATCTCGTCTACTAAAAACATAGGAAAAACTAGTCGGGCATAATGTTGGATACCTGTAGTCCCAGCTACTTGGGAGGCTGAGGTAGGAGGATCACTTGAGCCCAAGAGTCTGCCGTTTCTATGAGCTATGATGCCATGGAACTCTATAAAGGGTGATGAATGAGACTCTCTCCCCAAAATAAATAAATAAGCAAATGAATAAATAAATAAATAAAATAAATAAAGAAACTTTCCTCAATCTGTATCTCACTTCCAGCTTTCTATTCCCACTGTCACGCCAAGAGAAATGACAATACTTGTTGATAACATTGGGTTCTTTTTTTCTTGTCCTTTCACTTCATTCCTTCTTTTCTTCATACATTCAAGTGTTTTTGAGAACTTGCCTGTGAGGGAAATGGAAAAAGCACAGAGGCTGTTGAGAGATGAGACCGTGTCTTCTGGGCCCCGTGTGAATGTGGTCTCTATTGCAGGAGTCCTAAGCAGGGTGAGGAAGGTGAGACCATGGCTGTGGCCACACCTTCCCGTGATGGCCCTTGCTCTGAGGTTTTCTGAGGAGAGAGAAGCTGCAGCCCTGTCCTTTAAAGGACTTTCAGTTCTCATTTACTGTCTTCTGCTTTGGGATATCCCTGTAGTAAGCTTGTCCCCAGCCCTTTAACATGCTCCTTGAGGCCTAGTGCCAAGCCTCCACTGATGCTGCCAGCAGCCACCCTTCCTGCGGGGCTGAGGCTCTCTGGTAAGACAAAGCCCACGACCCACAGCTGCCCCCTCAGGGCTTCCTTTGCATCTTGCCTCTGCTCCTGATTGGACCCACAGGTCTGCACCATTCCCCAGTGTGTTTGTTTCCTGGGGCTGCTGGAACAAATTGGCACACACTTAGTGGCTTAAAATAACACAAATTTATTGTCTTATAGTGCTGGAGGTCAGAAGTCTCATTGGTTTAAAATCCAGGTATAGGCTGGACTGTGCTTCTTCTGGAGGCACTAGAGGAGAATCCATTTCCTTATCTCCTCTGGTCTCTAGGGGCCGCCTGCACTCGTTGGCCTGTGGCCCCTTCCTCTATTTTCAAAGCCCCAGTGTATCGTTTTCTCCCTTCTTCGACTTCTGCTTTTGTCTTCACATCTTCTCCTGAGTTTGACCCTTTTGCCTCCCTCTCATAATGACCCTGTGATCACACTCGGCTCACTTGGATACTCCAACAAAGGACCTTAATGTAATCATTACAGTGACATTCACAGCTTCTGGGGATTAGGATGTAGATGTATTCCAGGGGCCTACATTGTATTGTATCTTCTATGCCCAGCTATCATCCAGACCAAGGCAAGAAGAAAGCCCTCATCTCCTCATTCCAGGATGACAAGCCTGGCATTTGTCAAAATGATAATGAGGAGAGCCCACGTTTAATGAGTACTTGCTTCAAAAATTCCGGGCCATAAAAGAGCTTTAGATACATGTTCCCATTTAATTCCTCCCCAACATTCTAGGTAGTTGCAGAAACTGAGACATGAGAGGGTAAATAGCTTGCTCAGTAAAGTCAAACCAAGAAGCATCAGAAGCCAGAGGCCTGAGCCTGGGTGTGCACTGCTTCCCTGGAAACATGGGTGAGGGAAGGAAGATAGAGTTATTCCCAAATAGTTCCTGCAGCAGCAGTTACTCCCAAATATTGCCTGCAGTAACAGTATTTTATATGAAAGGCAGATGATAAAACTTTCCAAACACCTTTGTGGCCAGTGTCAATTAAGCACCATCACTCTGGGAGGTTGTTAATCAGACATTTCTGTCTTAAAAAATAGAGCTACTGAAGTAAGCATGGCTTCTCTACGAGTTACAGAATAATTGCTGAGCTCGTTAGTGGAAATTCTCCCCTCATATCCCTCTGGGTGGTTTGTCCATGACTCAGATGCAAAAATGCCTTGAGTGCTTTTCCTAGCCACCGTCCGCTGATGAGCCTGTCCCCCCGGCTTACTTTTAGCAGCGGTGTTCTGTGGGTCTTCAGGAGTCCAATTTTCTTCTTGGAGGAGAACTAGCAAACGTTCACAAGAGCTCTGCAACCCTCTAATCCATCTGCCTGCTGGGTGAAAGATCGGCCTAGAGATCAGAGTTTAGGGGAATGAAAAGGTCTCATGGCCATTTGCCCTAAAGAACATGAGTCCACAGAGAATCCAGGAAATGAAAATAAAATGCCCAGTTTGGATCTAGGGCCAAGGAGACAAATCTCATATGTGGTTCAGTGTTAAACAATGTCCTTAATCCTCAGCTCTTGGGACCTGGTATCTCCGTTGAACGCTGATCAGCTTTGAATCAGAGTCTCAGGTTCCCTGGACTGACATTCAGCGCTGTCTGCAGGCACAGTAAATATTTGTCCTGTCAGATGGCATTTGGTTTCTCACATGTCTTATTTAAGAGATAAATGTCAGGGATCTCTCTCTCTTTCTTTTTTTCTTGGAATGAACATCAAGGAGATATATACACATCAATATTGTTCCTACTTCCCCAACAACTGTGAAAGCTCAGATAAAGACTAATATCTTCAGAGTTTTCATATCCTGATTGGGTTTGTGTCAAGTTAAAGTGGAGTCACCCCAGCCTCAACCATATAGATGCCATGGGTAGCACGGCCTGTTCCAGACCAGAAGCAATTTCTGTTCCAACATGTCTATGTTATTAAAAAGGAAAGTAGAGAAGGGAATACAAATATTAGATTTTTCAGAGATGAAATTACAAAGGCAATGTCAATGAGCCATCTCTTTGGAGAGATAAGGAAATCTACAATCACACTGGGGGAGAGCTTAGAAATTCACAAGAGGGATTGACCATGAGGAGGGAAAAGAAAGAAAAAAGGACACAAAGAACATGTGTGCCTTATAGATACTGTGTCACAAACGACAAGGACCAAGGATAATTATCCATTAGAAAAAAGCAAATGTTGGGGTAACTTACCACTGGGGGGAGCTAATACAGCACAACTGGAAATGATGACTTCACACTTCTAAAATTTCATATTCTTAATAGCAAATGATTCATGAGGAAACTGAGGCCAGGTGTCTTTTTTGTGTGTCTTGCTTATAGAAAACTAGGGTGATAATTCTGACTGGCTCTTGGGAGAGTCTCTCAGGCTGAGGAAGGGGTGTGGTGAGAAGCAGTAAGAGATTTTCCTGATTTTGGAGGGAGGGAGTTACATGCTTATAATAATTATCTCCATTGCCATTAGGGGCAGAGCCACTCCAAGGAACCACCTGGTGAATGAGGTCCTATGAGGCTTGGGAGTATCAATGGAGAATATTTTACTTCGAGAATGAGTGCCCTCCCCAACCAAGATGAGAAAGTAGATTTTTTTTTTTTTTGCGACGGAGCCTCAAGCTATCCCTCTGGGTTGAGTGCCATGGCATCACAGCTCATAGCAACCTCCAACTCCTGGGCTCAAGCGAGTCTTCTGCCTCCGCCTCCCAAGTAGCTGGGACCACAGGCGCTCACCACAACGCCCGGCTGTTTTTTGGTTGCAGCCATCATTGTTGTTTGGCGGGCCCAGGCTGGGGATTGGAACCGGCCACCTTAGGTGTATGTGGTTGGCGCCTTAGCCGATTGAGCCACAGGTGCCAAGCCGAGAAAGTAGATTTATTAAAACAGTCTGTGTACTTCTGAAACCTCAGTTCAATGACTGTCTAGTGCTTCCAAGTTTATAAACCACCTTTTGCATAACCATGACCTCATGCAGCCCTCCCAGCAGCCTTAATGGGAAGTTTCGTCAGGACCTCTATTTGCTAGATGAGGAAACTGAGACCCAGGGAGTTGCAGGACTATTCAAATCACTCACATCAGAGTGTCAGAGCAGGGGAGGACACAGGCTGTCTGCTACCAAGTCCTGACGTCCTTCCTTGTGTGTTCTCCATTACCCCATCAGGCCCCTTGTTGGGCAGAACCTCTCATCATCGCTGTCTCTGGAGCAGAAGAAAGCCAAAGCTTTGTTTCAGAGTCTTTACTAAGACTTAGAACTGAATGTGGCAGTGGAGGTTCTGGACTTCCCTGCCGTTCAGACATGATCCTTCTTTGCACTCTCAGCACTGCCTTGGTCCCTCCCTTGGTTGTCACACAGCTGGGCTGACATATATGCACATCACAGAATCAGCAGTTCATGAGGATGTCCCAGGTGCTGTGCCAGGCACCAGGAATCCAGTGGTACCCACCCTCGTGAGCTTATAAGCATGTTATGTCCTTAACGTGATATGAAGAATTATGTATGTTGAATGACTAATAATTACTTGATTTGCCTTGATATTAATCAAATAATAACAGAAGGCAACGTAATTACAAATGGGTAGAGTAACTGTGAAGGAAGAGAATGCTGTGTCCACAGAGCAGCAGGGAGCAAAGAGAGGGAGTATTACCTGCCTTCCAGAATCCCCCCCAAGTTGCACTGAGTCCTATGGAGCAGCCCTGGGCTCTCCTGCCCTCTGACTTTTGGGTGGACTTGGCCCAGAGGAGGTGCCAGCAGGGCATAAGACAATGGAAGGAGAGAGAAGTGCAGGTATTTATACCCTGGCCCTGCCCTTCTGGGCTGCAGTTTGGCAGTGCTGTGTTACTCACTGGGGGTCACAACTACTGCCAGGAGACCCCTCTCTTGCAGCCCAGCTTCCCTCCCTCTCCCCTTCACACCTAGGGTGGCACTGCTTCCAGCCCAGGGTGCTTCTCCAGCCCTTGTTCGTTTCCCTTGACCCTGTCCTCATCTTATAACTTGTTCCTTCATTACACTCCCTTTGATTACCCTCTTGGAGTGAGCTGTCTGTTTCTGGCTGGGACTCTGACCCATACAGGCTTTCTTGAAAAAATCATTTTTGATTGAAAACTAATGAAGAGAAGGAATTGGGAATGGGGAAGAAAGTGTAACAGGCAGAGTAGGACATTGTTAGCTGGAAAGAGCAGAACACATTTGAGAAACCGGCATGTTGTGGAGTGCAGAAAACAAGGGCAAGACTGTACAGTACGAAACTGGAGAGAGGCCAGGGCCCAGGGCCTAGTGTACCGTGGTGCAGGCTGTGCACTGCACAAGTCCAGGGGGCTTTGCCCAGACTATGATAGGAATGGTGGCCCTGCAGGGCCCTCATCTGCTGGATCTTTTGAGTCATGTTAAGGGTTTGGTTCTGGATTTAAGAGCAATGGAAAGCCATTGAAGAGTTTTAAGAAGCGTGAGTGTGTGTGCATATATATGAGGCAGAGGGAGAGAGAGACAGAGAGAGAGAGAGAGAGTCAGGTTTCCATTTGAAAAAACTCACTCAGCTTTTGTTCATTCAGCACAAAGGGGTCTGATGGGAAGCCTGCTAAAGAAGTCAGTGTTGACCAGATGGAAGATGGTGACTCAGAGAGTGATAGCAGGGAAATGGAAAGACATGGAGGGACTTAAGGAATATTTAGAAAGCAGGATCAATAGTATCTCAATTAGATATAGAGAATAAGAGAGAAGCGGTGCTGTGGATGGTTACACATTAGTTCCAGCCGGGGCTGCTGGGTGGGTGATGGGACCGCTCATGAGCTTGGGGGAAGAAGACCAGGATCAGTTAGGGTGAGGCTGTGAAGTCAGTGGCCCTGAGATATCCAGGGGAGTCTTCGAAGTCTGAAATGCTACTGGGAGCTTAGACGAGGTGAGGGTGGGAAACGGGCCATGGGATTTAGCTACTTGGAAATCATTGGTAGTAGCTTTGGTGTGAGCTATTTTGGTGGAGCAAAGAACCAGATAGGAATGGGCTGAGGATAGAGAGAGATGTGCAGACATCATCAGTGGGCCTGGGCAATACTTTTGAGAAATTCAGCTGTGACAGGGAGGAGAGAAGTCAAGTGCGAGTTGGAAGGGGAGTCTAAGGGGAGCCAGAACGGTTGTTTTTTTTCCCTTTTTTTACTGAGAGAGCACTCATCAGAAAAATTCAGTGGTAACAGAGAGCCTGCATGTACAAGAGAGAAAAGGGACCACTGAAAGTAGAGATTCCTGAGCAGGGAGAGGTGAAAGATCCGAAGGTGGGTGAGGGAACTTGCCTTAGATTGCTTTAGATCGAGTTTCTTTCTTATAGAAGAGAGAACACACACAGATGTGGGTGGATCGTGAATTGGAATGTGTGACACTGAAGGACTTTCCAGAGGGTGCTTCCTATTGTCTGAACAGAGCAGGAGGCATCATCTGGACACCAAGGGTGTGTGAGCTCTCATGCTCATCCAGAGTTCTCAGGAAAGCCTAGAAGATCTGGAACAACCTAATACTAGATTTGAAGTTCAAATCAACAGATCCAGAAGGAGCCAGTCCCAACCCAGTCCAGGCTTACAGCAGGACGTGCACATTTTTGAAGAAAGTGGGGGAGACCGCCTCAACATGGTTTCCATCTTTTTTCCTGCACCCACTTGGTCCTTAAGGATAGCAGATGAGGAGAGAAAGCCTCAGGATGTATTTCAAGTGTTACTGTGATATTTATAGGGTTGCTGATGGAAATAGAAAGTCTGTGGATGTGGCTTAAGTGTGGGGAGGAGAAATTGATCACTCAGGAATCCATACTGTATTGAAAAGCTGATCTGGGAAGACCTTCCCTGTCAGGATGTTAGCACGCGGGTGAGAGCTGTACATAAATTCCTGTTTACAGCTGCGGGATGCTTTTAGTAATGTGTGCTCCCTGTCTGAGGGGCAGTATATTATTGTGAGGAAGAACTGACTCCCCAGTCCTCATGCTTCTGTCAAGGAACATTAACTCTGCTCCCCAGGAGGAAATAGCATTGCAGGGTGTCTTCTTGTCCTTGCAGACTCCAAGGTAAAATGTCAGGAAGCCCCTTGGGGACAGGTGGCTTATCTGCTCTACTGGCTGCAAAGCTGGTGTGTTGGCCTCCACTTGTTCTGTGTCTCAGCTGGCCCAGATCATGTTTGAGGAGAGGAGGTGACTTACTGCCACCCTCAAACCAACCCAGCCACAGTTGTCTGTTAGAGACACACACCCAGCCAGAGTCATCATATAATGTTATCTCACTGAATCTCAGAGCACCCTGCAAAGCAGATGTTTTCAATCTCCATTTACTCATCTCATTCAGTCCTCATAACAACCTTATGAGATCTGTATTATTAACCTTAATTTGGAGATGAAGAAACTGAGGCTCTGAGGGGTTAAGTACGTGAAGCCACTCTGCTGGCAACTGGCAGCACTGGGTTTGAGCCCAGTGTCTTGTTTGTGCCTGATGAAGTCCAGGCCTCTTTTTTGAACCATGCAGCTGCCCAGGCTGCATTTCTAGGTCTCAACTGAGGGCGTGGGATCTGGTGGGCCTGGAAGACCTCAGGAGGGTGTGGTTCAAGTCAGGGTCCTGTTCTGCACCTGTGTGATGCCCTCTCTTCCCCACCACCCCCATCCCTTCCTGAATAGCCCCAACTTCTTTTCACAGGACATCACTGGGTAGAGCAAGGCCAGTGCCGTGACAGTGCTCACTCAGAAAAGGGTTAACTCCTCCCCTTCTCTGTCCTCCCAGTTCATGTCTCTCTCCTGGGAAGTCAGCACTCACCTAGAGCCCCCTAAATGCAGAACACGTAGCTATGACTGGGGGTGGGGGTGTCCACAAGAGCAAGTGAGGACACGATGTCTGCTTCACTGAGATTTATTCAGGACTTCGTGTCCTTGAGGGCCATGCATACCTTCCTCATAAGCCCCTCGTAAGTTTTACTCCTTTTGCTGACAAATAACCTTCTTAAGAACAGAGAAGGGGTCCTAGGCTCAAGCAAAGGCCTTGGTTAGGTCTCCCCAAGTGCCCTGTGATCTCTCCCCACACTTCCCAGTCTCTGCTGAGCCTTGGATCCGGCTTAGCACAGAAGCAGAGCAGATGCCAGCCTGCTTGGCTCAGGGCCACTGGGATTTGGGCCCATTAAGGCTCAACTCCTGTCTTCTTCTGCAATCTCCCTTGGAACATTCCAATTTGAATTTGTTTAAATTGTCACTAGATTGTACCGCCTTGCTTCAAAAGACTTGTTCCATTGTGAAATATAAAGAGTTTTCATCAAATGTAAATGCTTTATGCAAATCGTGTCTTCCTCCCACCATTTCCTCCTTGCTAACCCAATCCCTGCCTCCCTCAGGACTGTGCGGCAGTTCCCAGGCCACAGAGGAGCAGGAATCTGGAGGCAAGTGTGACCACGACTGCTGCTTCCTGTGCCAGGAACTGTGCCAACCTTGTCATAATCGTGATCTCATTTTCCTTCTCAATACCCTTGTGTTAGGTGTTATTAATATTCTTACTTTCATATTATTTTGCTCAAGAATACATACCTTCTGGCAGGGCCAGGGTTTTTTTTTTTTTGTTTTTTTTTTTAACCCTGGGCTTCAGAACTTGAAATCCAAGGCCAGGAAGTACTGTGCTTTCTAAAAGATGGTTCTTCAGCCAAGAGCAAGGATAATGGGGCCTGAAGAGAGAAGGACGAAAAGGAGAAGGCTTGAATCGCTGTAATGGAATTTCCTCAGGAGATACATAAGACCCAGTGCACACCCCAATTGGCCACAGACTTCGGTTTAAATATCGCTTCTGGCACTTAGAACTGTGTAGTGGCAGGTGGGGTATTCAACCTCATTTAGCCCATTCCTAATCTATCAAGAGGCACTTGATACTAATAATTTTCTACAAATCTTACTAATTTGTTTTTCATATTGTAGTTCTTATTTCTGGGCTATAGATGAGTGTATGCCACTTAAGAAGTCATCAAAGGTAGATATTATTCACTTATTCAGTCAAGGATTTATTTTATTATTTGTTTTTTGAGACAGAGTCTCACTTTGTCTCCCTGGGGTAGAGTGCTGTAGCGTGATAGCTCACAGCAACCTCAAACTCTTGGGCTCAAGTGATCCTCTTGCCTCAGCCTCCCAAGTAACTGGGACTACTTGGCCCACCATAATGCTGAGCTGATTTTCCTATTTTTTTGCGAGACGGCAGGAGTCTTGCTCTTTCTCAGGCTGGTCTTGAGCCTGAGCACAAGCAATCCACTTGCCTCGGCTTCCCAGAGTGCTGGGGTTACAGGCATGAGCTACTGTGCCTAGCCTACAATAAGTATTCATTGACTACACAGTTATGTTATCAAGGCTGTCCCCTATGCATGGTAACTAGGGATTAAGAACTTCTCAAGTGACTATAAGAATGTTTGAGACCTAAAATTATTACCTCCAAGATAAGAAGGAAAATTTAATAAATGCTTAATTGAGTGTCTACTAAACTAACTTTATGTCAACTAGTGAACTGTTATAAATCCAATTCTTTTATAGTTATGTATAAATAATAAATATAACAGAGTTTATACTACAAAAACAAAGTAAAGAATTTAACATGTTAATGGATAATTTTTTAAAGATATGACCATGACTGTCAAATGAATATACAAAGTGAACATGCGTCAAATCTTTTATTTAAGGTGTTCATTAATGAGGAAATCAGTAAGATGTGACAGCTAGTTCAAAGAAGAATTCAAGAGCAGAGACATATGTAGGTCATGAAATAAATTTGCAAATAAGCACGAAACTGGGGGTGGTGGGGATGAATTGTTCCTCTGCCAGACAAGATTAATTTGCGTGTTTATAGACAAGAATTATTTGCATTGCTATCATTTTCTTTTTACAGCTTACAGAGTTGTAAAGCAGCTCAAGACAATGAAAGGTTTAAACTACACAGAATTATAAACTGAAGTGGTATAATCTAGAGAACACATAGTTTTCTAACGGAAACATCCAGTAGTATTTTTGGTGCATTTCAAAGTCATCTATAGTTTTTACTTGACAGTCTTCCCACCTCTCCTTATGATTATATAATTTCAAAGAAAGTTCTTGAGAACAAGATAAGTCTGATCTCAATTAGGTTTAGCATGATTGTTTACATAGATGCAGCAAGAGTATTAATGAATTAATTAATCTTCCTTAAGTTTGAAAATCTTGAGCCATACAGTATTGAGCAGTTACTAATGTCACAAAATTCACTTCTGTCTGGGTGTTTTCCTAAGTAATTTTGGGTGGATTTTAAAACTTCTGCTATTTACTATCTTGACACTAGGAAACCATTCCAAGAAACTCTCTACACCAAATTTCCCCTGGCTTACCTATGAATGTGAGTAATTTCCTCTCTTCTTAGAGTCTCCAAATATCCTAACATTCTTTTTTTTTTTATTAAGTCACATATACATAGATCATGAATAGATTTATGCCTTTGTGGGATTCAATGTGTTGATTATTTGTCCAAATTGGAGTGCTTACATCCTACTAATGAACATAGCTTTCACCTCATTTACTTAATCACAGTGTTAAGACATTTGTGTTCAATACTTGATAGGTTTGACTTGTACCCTTGCAATATGCTCCATAGGTGTGGTCCCACCATTAACCCTCCCTCTAGCGAACCACCCCCCCCTCCGTTCCCATCTTCCTCCTCTTGCCTCCTTCATCCTGGGCTATCGTTGTGATTCATCTTTCATATGAAAGTATGGGTGATTATAAATTGGTTTCTTAGTAGTACTGAGTACATTGGATACTTTTTTTCTATTCCTGACGTATTTTACTAAGAAGAATATTTTCCAGCTCCATCATGTAAACATAAAAGAGGTAAAGTCTCCATCTTTTTTAATGCTGTATAGTATTCCATGGCATACATATTATGGATTAATAAATATCCTAACATTCTTAATCAACTAGGAAATGACCTTCTTACCCACCTGAAAATCCGGGACCCTGACACCAGGAAGCAGGCCAGCATTCTTCAGAGGTTTAGTAGGCATTTTAGTGGGCATTTCCTAAGTATGGCCAGCCTTTGCTTCTTAGGGCAATGGGGTGATCTTATCTGATTAAATGAGCATTATTCTCAAATGTGACTCTTCAGATAAGGCCTTAATTCCATAATCAATTTTTCAAATTATATTCTGGTAAAAAGGAAGACCTATTCTTATCAAAATTATGCAAAAACTATATCGCCATGAAAAGTGAGGAAACTCTTTGTTTCTGAATTCTGGGGACTCAGTGAGAATCAGGTATCATTTAAAATTTGTCTCTTTCAGTTTACAAAAAGCAGAGTTTACTATATTGTTGTGGTTATAGATGTATAAGAAGAAAGAAAAATGGCTTTCTCATAGATTTAGAAAATAGAATATTTAAACAAAATCAACAATATTCCAGATAACCAAAGGAAAAATTTTCTCATTAGCTTATTCAGTCATATCATTAATTCTTACTCCTCTGGACCTTGGGCTAGCATCTCAGAAAGCCATCTGCTTCTCAACCAAAAAGAGTTCGAGAATGAATTCTTGGCTCAGACTCACTGGTACAATGTAAGAATTGTCTAAGAGATACAGAAAACTGTACCCGAGAGTCTGTTCTTTGATATGTCAGTAGTTTAAAGTACCTGGTACAGTCTTTTTCTGTGGGCCTTTCAGAGAGTGTTTCTTTAATTAAGACATAAACTCTGGCTTGTACTTTACCGCATCACCTCAGGGAC
Source organism: Galagoides demidoff (assembly GCA_963574575.1). Lineage (NCBI taxonomy): Eukaryota > Metazoa > Chordata > Mammalia > Primates > Galagidae > Galagoides > Galagoides demidoff. Next base: position 11,716 of record CAUYQV010120603.1, read on the forward strand.
ATAGAGTAAGGCCAAAACCATCTGTAGGTAACAAAGCCATATGGCTGTGGTTAACTTATTACCAATAACTCTGAAATTTAAAAAGTCTGATGACATGTAAAACAAAGATAATAAAGTCATTCAGAAAATTTGGACAAAATCTCTCTATGGATATCATTTAAACATTTCCAAGGAAATCAGTGAAGGCTGCGTTTTGGTTTCTCATAATGCACAAATATGATTTTTATGAAGGAAAGAAATCTTGAGATAAAACATAATCCTGACATTATAATATACATAATATGCTAAGAATATCAAGGAGTTGATAATTCCAGATCTTATATTTATATGTATATTAATATATAATAATTATACATATTACTGAGACACAGGTGATATTTTGATCATGTATATGAAGCATAATAATCAAATCAGGGTAATTAGGATATCCATCCCCTAAAATATGTATCATTTCTTTGTATTTGGAAATCCCAAATCTTCTAGCTATTTTGAAATACACAATTTTTTTTTTTAAGACAAAACCTCAAGCTGTCATCCTGGGTAGAGTGCTGTGGCGTCACAGCTTGCAGCAACCTCAAACTCTTGGGCTTAAATGATTCTCTTGCCTCAGCCTCCCAAGTAGCTGGGACTATAGGCTTGCGCCACAATGCCTGGCTATTTTTTGGTTGTAGTTGTCATTATTGTTTAGTAGGCCCAGACTGGATTTGAACCCAGCAGCTCCAGTGTATATGGAGGCACCAGGCCGAAATACCCAATTGTTGTTAACCATAGTCACTTTACTGTGCTAGTGGACACTGGAAGTTATTTCTTTTATCTAACTGTATTTTTGCACTCGTTAACCCACCTCTCTTCATCTCCCCTCTTCCCTATCTTTCCTGGCCTCAGGGAACCATCATTACCATCATTCTATTCTCTATTGCTTTGAGATCCGCTCTTTCAGCCCCCACATGTGAGTGACAACATGCAACATGCTTTTTGTGCAGGGCTTATTTCACTTAACATAATGTTCTCCAGTTCCATCCAGGTTGCTGTAAATCACAGGATTTCATTCTCTTATGGCTGGCTAACATTCCACTGTGGATGCATACCATTTATTCATCGATGGGACTTAGATTGAGTCCGTATTTCACCTATTATGAATAGTGCTGCAATAAACATGAGAGTGGAGGCATTCCTTTGGTATGCTGATTTCCTTTCTTTGGGATATATACCCAGCAGTGGAACTTCTGGATCATATGGTGACTCTATTTTTAGTTTTGTGAGGACCCTTCATACTGTTTTCCATAATGGCTGTACGAATTTACATTCCCACCAAGAGTGTATGAGTTCCCTCTTTCTGCATTGTTGCCAGCATTTATTATTTTTTGTCTTTTTGATAATAGGTATTCTTACTGGGGTGAGATGATATTGTATTGTGGTCTTCATTTGCATTTCCATGATGATTAGTAATGTCAGACATTTTCTTCATATACCTGTTGGCCATTTGCTTGTCTTCTTTTGAGAGCTATCTATTCAGCTCATTTGCCCAGATTAAAGCTCATTCTTTAATCTGATTTTTTTCACTAGTAAGTTGTTTGAGTTCCTCATAGATTCTGAATATTAATGCCTTGCAAATGAAGAGTTTCTCCCATTTTGCAAGTTTTCTCTTTACTCTGTTGTTTTATTTGCTATGCAGAAACTTTTTATTTTGACATAATCCTATTTGTCTATTTTTGCTTTTGTTTCTTGTGCTTTTGAGGTCTTTTCCAAAAAATCTTTGCTCAGACCAATGTCCTGAAGCACTTCCCCTGTGTCTTCTTCAGTAGTTTCAAGTTCTGGGTCTTACACTTAAGTCTGTATTTTGAGTTGAGTCTTGTATATGGTGAGAAATAGGGATCTAGTTTCATTTTTCTGCATATGCATATCTAGTTTGCTCTGGGCTGTTTATTAAAGAGATTATCCTCTTCCCCTGGAATATTCTTAGTGCCTTTGTAAAAATCAGGTGTCTATAAATACTTGGATTTATTTCTGGAAACTCTATTCTATTTCACTGGTCTATACATCTGTTTTTATGCCATTTTGGTTACTGTAGGTTTATAGTATATTTTGAAGTCAGGAAGCATGATGCCTCAAGATTTGTTCTTTTTGCTTTGGATTTCTTTGACTATTTTTTTGTGTGTGTTTGTGGTTTCATATGATTTTTAGAATTTTTCCCTATTTCTATTGGTATTTTGATAGAGACTGCATTGAGTCTGTATATCTCTTTTGGTAATGTGGTTATTTTTAAAATTTTAATTCTTCAAATGCATGAAGATGGGATTTTTTTCAATTGTTTGTGTCATCTTTAATTTCTTCCATCAGTATTTTGTACTTTTCCTAATAGATACATATCTTTCACCTCCTTGGTTAAATTTATTTCTAGATATTTTAATTTTTTTGTAGCTATTTTAAATGGGATCGAATTCTTGTTTTCCTTTTTTAGCTAGTTCATTGTTGGTGTATAGCAATGCCACTGATTTTTGTAGGTTGGTTTTATATTCTACAACTTTACTGAATTTGTTTAGAGTGGTTTTTTTTTTTGAACTTTCATGATTTTCTAGATATAAGATCATGTTGTCTGCAAACAAGGAAAATTTGACTCCTTTTTAAATTTAGATGCCCTTTATTTTTTCTTTTGCCTAATTGCTCTGGCTAGGACCTCAGTACTATGTTGATTAAGAGACGTGAGATGGGCATTCTGACTTATTTCAGTTCTTAAAGGAAAAGATTTTAGCTTTTCTCCATTTGGTATAGGTGTGGGTTTGTCATACATGACCTTTATTGTGTTGAGGTATGCTCCTTCTAGACCTAATTTCGGAGATTTTATCACGAAGGGATGTTGGATGTTACCAAATGCATTTTTTTTTTTTTTGCATCTACTGACATAATCCTATAGTTTTTGGCCTTCATTCTGTTAATGTGACATATTAGGCTTATTGATTTGCATATGTTGAACCATCCTTGCATCCCCTGGATAAATCCCACTTGATTGTGGTGAATGATCTTTTTAAAGTGCTGTTGGAGTCACTCTGCTAGTATTTTATTGAGGACTTCTGCATCTATGTTCATCAGGGATATTGGCCTATAGATGTTGTCTTCTTGTCTGGTTTTGGTATTAGGGGAATGCTGGACTCAGAGAATGAATTTGAAAGAACTCCTTCCTCTTTAATCTTCTGGAAGAGTTAAAGAAGCATTTGTACTAGTTTTTCTTTAAATATTTAGCAGATTTCAGCAGTACTGTTTATTATTGATTCAATCTAATCACTCAGTCTGTTAAAGTTTTCTAGTTCATTTCTCAATCTTTTGTAGATTGTATCTGTCACAAAATTATTAATTTCTACTAATAGAAATTTGTTTTCCAATTTGTTGCCATATGATTATTCATAACAGTCTCTAATGATCCTTTGTATTTCTTTGGTATCAGACTCCTTTTCCATTTATGATTTTATTTTATTTGGGTATTTTCTCCTTTTTTTGTTAGTTTAGTTAACAGAGTGTTGATTTTTGTTTATCTTTCAAAAAGCCAATTTTTCATTTAGTTCATTTTATTTCTTTCTGATCTGATCTTTATTATTTTGTTCCTTCTATTAATTTTGAATTTGGTTTGTTCTTGCTTTTCTAGTTCCTTGAGTTGTGTCATTACATTGTTTATGTGGAATATTTCTACTTTCTGATGTAGGCAGCTATTGCTATAAACTTCTCTCTTAAAAATGCTTTTCCTGTATCCCATAGGTTTTGGTATGTTGCATTTTTATTTGTTTCATGAAATTTTCAAGTTTTTTCCTTAATTTCTTTGATGACTCATTGTTCTAGTCAGTTATCTTATTTGCATTCTTTTATTTTATTTATGTTTAAAACTCCATGGATAAGTCTGATGCATATTCCTGATTGAGAATCAGTGGCCTAAAATCCTCCAGATTCAAGTTAAAGAAGTAAATTTTTGGCTATTTAAACATTTTAAATAATAACTAAATTTATGACTAACAACACCATGCTGCTTTTGCCTTACATCATCAGACAAAGCACTGCCAGGACACCAATAAATACAGAAAAACTTGAAAGAAAGCATTCCTTAAGAGTTTTGATCAGTGTTTTCCCTGAGGTGAAAACAAATTTTAGAAAGCAAGAACACTGACAACTCCCCAGGGACTTCCCACAAAGCATACAACTTCTGAAGTATTCATTTGAGTTATACAGATTTCCCTGAGAGTAGGCTGAATGTCTGTTCTGACGCCTCTTCCTATGAAACTCTTACATCAGTCATATATCTAACAAACCCAATTCTTTCTAAGACTTCTCTTTTTATAAGGTGGAAAAAAAAAAAAAAGAAGAAGCAACTTAATCATTTTTCCCCCCAGGTGCTTTCTGGGAAATCTCAAAGATGGTTTTAGGTGAAAAAATATCTTAAAGGTTTTATTTTATTTTTTCTATATTTAAGATCCTATTTTCAGAAGGTAAAATTTTAAAAATTTGTGAAAGGAGCTTGGACACTTTTTTCTTTTTTTTTGGAGACAGAGTCTCACTCTGTTGCCCTGAGTAGAGTGCTATAGCATCATAGCTCACAGCAACCTCAAACTTTTGGGCATAAGCAATTCTCTTTCCTCAGCTTCCCAAGAAGCTAAGACTACAGGTGCCCACCACAACACCTGCTTAGTTTTAGAGATGAGGTCTCGCTCTGGCTCGGGTTTGTCTCCAACTCATGAGCTCAAGCAGTACACCCTTCTCAGCTTCCCAGAGTGCTGGGATTACAGACATGAGCCACCGCACCCAGCTAGACACTTTCTTAAAGGAGGCTCACAGATGCCTGAGAAACAGTATTTGATTACTTAATAAAAGTGAGTGATAATATAACATTAAAAAATACATATCAACAGCAACGCAATTGGAAAGAACCTTACCTCTTTTACAAATGAGGAATTTTTTTCCCTTAAATAATCTAGAGCATAATAAAGTCCTTATAAATCACAGAAAATTAATCTGGTAAGACATAGGATCTTTTCTATCTAGGCAGAAAGAATTCTTTAATTCTGTAAAGTAAGTGTAGTATTCTTTACAGAAAGTAAGGAACTATTCATTTTGTAAACAAAGACATTTAACAGTAAACCGGAGAAGCAAACCCATCAAAATAGAATGAACTTTGCTAAGATTTTCACATATTTCATAACTTCTTTTTAGACCGAGTTATTATCCATAAAGGTGAGTAGAGGTCCCATTGCAAGTTTTGTCTTTCATTATGCTCTTTCATATTGTGGAACAAACTGACACTTTTATATTATGAGAAATCTCAGAAGTCTACAAGATCCAAATAAAATTTTTTTTGTAATTCTAAGATGTTATTTATGTAAACTTGCAATTTATTCATCACTGCTATCCTCTAATTAGACACCAAGTCGATATTTAAAAAATTCTCAGTTCTCATTTCTAATATAATATTGATAGTCGTAATGATCTACATACACACACAGGCATCGTTTGGGGTCCTCAACAAGTCCCAAGGATGCAAAATGGTTTGCAGACTACTGCCTTAGAATACAGCTACTCTTTTTCCTTGAAAAATCAAAACACATATGCCACTGGATTTCTCTGACATTACTGCTCTGAGGTGTAGTTGAAACTCATATTAATTGTAACTTTTAACCAAAGTAACTGATTTCATAGAGAAAACTGGTATGGGAGTGGGTAATGGAGAACTTTCTAATTTGCAATCTATCAGCATTACAGCAAACTAGAAAAACTCCTGAATACAAATTTTTTCTCTCTCTCTCTCTTTTTTTTTTAGAGACAGAGTCTCACTTTGTGCCCTCAGTAGAGTGCTGTGATGTTACAGCTCACAGCAACCTCTAGCTCTTGGGCTTAGGCGATTCTCTTGCCTCAGCCTCTCGAGTAGCTGGAGCTACAGGTGCCCACCACAACGCCCAGATATTTTTTGTTGCAGTTTGGCTGGGACAGGGTTTGCACCCACCACCCTCAGTATATGGGGCCAGTGCCCTACTCACTGAGCCACAGGTGCTGCCCCCTCCCTTTTTTTGAGACAGTCTTACTGTTGCCCAGGTTGGAGTGCTATGGTGTCAACCTCACACAGCAACCTCACACAGCAACCTCAAGCTCCTGGGCTTAAGTAAGCCTCCTGCCTCGGCTTCCCAAATAGCTGGGACTACAGATGCCCACCACAATGCTGAGCTGATTTTCCTATTTTTGGTAGAGATGGGGGCCTCACTCTTGCTCAGGCTGGTCTCAAACTCCTGAGCTCCAGGGATCCTTCTGCATCAGCTTCCCAGAGCTCTAGGTTTACAGGCGTGAGCCACAGTGCCTGGTCATGAATACAGCTTTCCATATCTGTGCACATCTCTTTTACATGTTTTTAAGGTGGCAAAAGTGAACATGCTCATTAATATCATCCATAGATGTAGCCCCCTTTTAGCCTATAATTAATTAATTATATGTTACAGCATTTCTGTCTTACTTAGAAATTATATAAGTATTCAACGGATATCCATTAATTAACTCAATTTACTACTAGTTCAAAGTTTTAAGGTGCCTAAGGATCTTGGAAATTGTCTTCAAGCTGGCATGCTACACAACATAATTATTCTAAAAATAAAGGTATAAAATCTTGATTCAATTTTGTTAAGCACAAATTTACATTATGTAAGATAATGTTTATTTGATCAGTAACCTGATAACTATAGGAAAAATCAAGCCCAATTAAAGTGAAGTGTGTACTTCTATTATACTCACACAGATAAATCAGAGAAGATACAACTGTTTTATTAGACCAAACTTACACTAAAAATGCTTCTCAACTTATGATGAAATTATGCCCCAATAAACTCCATATTGTAAGTGGAGAATATTTTTAACTTCTGATGAATCTAGCTGGACATAACCCCCTCGAAGCTACTCAATGCGTATCACTTTTGTACCACAGTAAAGTCTGAAAAATCCTAAATTGTATCACTGGATATTAGGGACCATTTGTAGCCTAGTTTGACAAAGATTTACTTTAATTATGTGAACTTGGATTCTTAAAGGGTTTCTGAGTTATTTTCTGTAAGAATTTTTAGAACATTTAAAGTATTAAAAAATCTTCTCAGTTTATAAAAATTTTAGAAATATTTGATTCATGTAAGAACTAATTTATCTCTTTAAGTCAGTCAGAATAAAGTTTCTTTAAGATACTTTATGATTGGCTCGGCACCTGTGGCTCAATTGGCTAAGGCGCCAGCCACGTATACCTAAGGTGGCGGGTTCGAATCCCCAGCCCGGGCCTGCCAAACAACAATGATGGCTGCAACCAAAAAATGGCCGGGCGTTGTGGTGGGCGCCTGTGGTCCCAGCTGCTTGGGGGGCGGAGGCAGGAGACTCGCTTGAGCCCAGGAGTTGGAGGTTGCTATGAGCTGTGAGGCCATGGCACTCTACCCAGGGGGATAGCTTGAGGCTCCATCTCAAAAAAAAAAAAAAGATACTTTATGATCTAATTTATTAATACTCTCTTAGGAACGGTAGGAAAACATTTCACACTTATACAACAAGTGGTAAAGCCCTGAATTACAGACACAGATATATGGACAAAAAGAGAGCTTAGGGGTTCACTTGTACAATTTTAGCTCTGATTGAGACATCAGAGGCATAGAAACACAAAAACTCACTGGTCTGGGTATCAAAGAGCTGTTCTCTCTCATGATGGGTAGAAAATTATATAGACAACTTGACAAACAAATAAGACTGACCAAAACAGATTTCTATAACTTATTATTCTACTTACAGAGACTATTAAATAATAAGACTTATTTAGATTTCTTAAGCTAGTATAAAATAATTTTTTCAAAAAAGGTAAACATGAGTCTCATATAAATATAAAATGAATACATGTCAATAATTTTATTTAACTCAATAAGAGAACTAGTAAGATGTTACAACTGCTTCAAAAGAGATTTCAAGGAGCAGAGACCCTCTCAGGCATGCAGGGAGAACAAACATCTTCTACCCATCTCAGGGTCATTGGTTGGGACCCTTGTAACAAAAGAAAGATTAACAAGAAAAAGCAAGATAAAACAATTTATTTAATACAAGTTTTTTTGTATGTGACATAGGACCCTCTAAATCTTTATGTAGACCTGAAGAAACAGCTAAACCTGAGTGTCTTATGCTAAGTTTGATAAAGAGTAGAAAGTTCTGGAAGAAGGTGATAGGACAAAAGGTGTGAAGAAGCTGGGGGAAACTTAGCAAGGCCTGTGTGTTCAGATTCCTCCCTGTGCCACTTCATCTTCAGAGGTAAGGATGCCTCTTTCCTCTGGGTACAGGGACAGTACCTCTCATATGACATTTTCATGATATGCTCCAGGCAGAAGGGCAGGGGGAAGGTCAGAGAGACCTTCCTGCCCATGCTGTTTCTCAAATTCCATCAGCTTAAAATAGTCAACATGCCAAGGTACTATATTTTAGAGTAGCGTGTCTTGAACGCTACTAGGAACTTACAAATAAATGCAAAATCTGCTGTTTTCACAGTGAGTGGGGAAGGGAAATGAAATGTCTCTCCACCTGACAAAACATATTTTCATGTTTATAGATCAGAATGATTTGTGTTGCTGTCAGCTATCTACAGTTGTAGAATAGCTCAAGGACTGTGAAAGGTACAAATCCCATAGATCAGAAAGCCCAAAAGGGTGTGCTGCAGGCACCAGATAGATTTCCACTGAAGAGGTACTATCGTCTTTTTTCTTTTTTGGTCCATTTCAAAGTCCTTCACAAACATAGCACAAAAGTATAAAAATTATAAAAATCACAGAATCCTTTCTGGAAATGTTATAGTAAAACTGTTGTACATGTATTAAATGTGAGCAATAGGTTTGCATGAATAAACAGGGAAGAGACATCTTTCTCTTACAGAATAATTCCACATTTAGTAGTCCAAGAGTGTAGGCCGTGAATTACTAGCTGTGGTAGACAGAAAAATGTCCCTCCCTCAGCAAAAATGTCCACATCCCATCCCCGGAACCTATACATACGTTACTTTACTTGGTAAAGGGATTTTATAGATCTGGTTAAATTAAGGTCTTTGATATTGGGAAATTATCCTGAATTATGTGTGTAATATTGCACATACAGAAAACACTTAAAAAATAAAAAGGAACAGATTGCAAAAGTCACAGCTAATCAGGGAGGCCAGTGGGAGTAACAAACAAAAAACAAACAGCAAACACCTTGACTAACCCTAAAGTGGGCAAAAGAGAAGAGAAAATAGAACACAGAATAGATAGGACAAAATAGAAAGACAGGAAAATGGTAGGTTAAACCCAAGACACGGAATGAAGTGAAAAAGAAAGATGCTGAACTCTGTGAATCTTTTAAGACTTCTTATAAGCTTGCCAATTCTGTGACTATCTCTGGAAGAATACACAGTGTTTCACTAAGGTCTGAGATGAGAGGAAGGCTTCTCTTTCATTATTTAGTTCTATTTGAAATCCTTGATGGTATGAATATATTACATTCCATTTTTAAAATGTCAATTAAAATAAATGTTGATTGAATGAAAGTCCAGATATGAAAATTCATAGAATAGACTTATCTTTTTTATTTAAATTTAGATTTTCTTAGTCCCTTCCTCTTTACCCAATCTTCTCTTTCAATTTTTCTTTTAATACTTTGTTGCCTAAAAGAGAATTATTGTTATTTTACTGAAAACATTGCAATATAAAAAAACACACCATCCTTTGGCTGGGTTGGACTGTGGCCTCTTGGCTGTGGGACACAATCTGTCCAGTGGATTTCCCAGGTCCCCAGCCTCCTGGAACTGGCTGCCAAGACCTAGGACAGTGATGTTGAAACCATATTCTGGCAACCTTAGCCACAGCCACCCAAAGTGCAAGGACGTGCCCCTTGTTCCCAAGGGGTCTTCTCCATAGAAGAGAAGACCCTAAGAATCTAGTTTTACCTTAAGAAGTTAACAGAGATATGAATCCAGTAGCTACTGCCCTGAACCCAGGTGGAGTGTCCATGATTTCAACTGTATTTCTCTGAGTTGTCCTGAGCAGCTGTGGGAGTCCACAGTGTGGGGGTGACGTCTCTGGAGGTCTCATTCCGCAGTGTGGAGTGTGCAGTGCTAGGCAGCAGGAAGACAGGAAGAGTGAGGGTTTCACAAACAAGGGGTAGAAAACATTTTTTATGGCCTCTTAAATGCTTTTTGGTAGCTGATCATTGGTGGCTTAGGGCAGGAGGCGCCTCCAAGGAACGTGAGGTGTCTCTGAGGCAGCAGAAAATACTCAGGCAGGAAGTGACCGCCTCCTTAGCACAAGCTTGAAGTCCTCCAGGTTTCAGGTGGAGGGTAGGGCCTCTCTGGGACCAGTAGGGCCAAACTTCACTGTTTATATGCGTTAAGTTTTCTCCTTCAACAAGCTTTTAGGGAATGCATGCTGAAGCCAAGTACCAGGAGCTTTGATCTGTCAATGTCAGGAGGAGGACAGGGAAAGGAAGCCCTGCCGGGAGGAGAGATTTAGGACCTCTGCTTCTTCACAGCAGGCAATCTAGTAAACAGAGGCAAGTTTTCACCTCCTTTTCTCTTCCTCTAGACCGGTTGTTATAAACCAGGGATGGGCAAACTACAGCCCCTGGACAAATCTGACTCATAAACAAATCTCACTCATGGTCAAATCTAGCTCACTACCTTGTTTTGAAAACAAAGTTTTATTGAAATGCAGCCACACTCATTTGCATATGTACTGTCTCTGGTTTGTTTTTGTGCTGAAACAGCAGAGGTGAATATTTGCAGCAGCACCTGTATTGCTCTGAAAGTATTTATTCTCGGGCCTTTATGGCAAAAGTTCGTTGACTCCTGTTATGGACGCACCCATAACATCCAGAACCATATTTTCTTAGTAGGGACCAATAGGCAGGAGCAACTTAGGGCTCTGTGGACTGGTGGTGGTTTAGGATTGAACCCTGTAAGTGGGCACTTTTTCTAGGAGAGCTCTGCTTTGTAGCTGCACACACACAGGCAGGACGCTGCGATTCAGCGATGAGTAAAGGCCGAGCAGGCTTCTCCTGCATCTGCTTCCCTTGGCAACTGAAGAGCAGTGTGGAAAAGGATGGATAAATGTCATGGATTCCTGCCGTGGATGCACAGTCAGACGCACTGGACATGATGAGCACCTGGCTGCACAAATGTGTCCTAAAAATGTTGAGTGAGAAAAGGAGGAAACAGAATATCTGTAGAGCTAAAGTGTTTATGTCAAAATATATGCATGCAAATCAACAATTTAGATCTTTTTATACTTCTTATAAAACAAAAAGATGTACACTACACACATTACAATTGCCTTGTGAGGGAGGACAGAGGGCGTGGCTTTGGGAATAAGAATAGATCAATCAAAATAAGATGATGGGGAGAGGGCTCTCGAGGACAGAGGATGACAATGCACAGACTTGGCTCTCAGCACCTAAGGTCCAAGAACAGCATGGTAACAACTGAAAGGGAGGAAAGGAGAAAAGGAGGGAGGGAAGGAGGAGGAAATGAGGCTGGAAGAGTCCAGACACGTACTTTGATTCTGTTACAGCTCTGACTTATGGCAGGTTTGTGACCTATGGCAACCCAGGGACTCAGCTTCCAAACAGTTCAGAGTGTGAATGGTGGAGGCAGCGGTCACAGTGATGGTGGGGTAAGATAGGGCAGGGGTCAGAGCAGAGAGACTCGAGCCAAACATAGTCCAATCTAGGGCTAGGTAGGATGTGGGAGTCCCAGAAAAGTTGGGGTTCAAGCCCCACTTGGATTCTCAGCACAATCTGACAGTGGGGGTGACACATGGGGTCAGGTGGAGAGGACTTCAGCTCTTTGGACACTCACCTCAGATGTTTTGGGTCTTAGACTCCAGCAATTCGTGAGATTGGGCTCTGAATATAACTCTAGGTTCTGACCAGCACAAGGATGAGCAGAAGCCTTGGCAACAGAGCTTTAAAGGACTGCAGAGATAGTCACTAGATTCTTTGGGCAAATGTTCTCATCCCTCTGTATTTAATTTCCACAACTTGGGCTAATAATACTTGTTCTGACTCACAGGGGATTGTGGTCATGGTCAAATGAGATGGCACGTATGAAAGAACGCTGGAAAAATAAGGCACCCTGTGCCCTGGTTATTAATATATTTAAGCAGTTTCTTAGGAAGTAATTTCTTTCTCTCATTCACCCCATCAGCTTAATTTGCTGGACAGAAAGAAAAAAAGAGAGCCAGTAAAATCTCCAGGTAGCCAATTTACTTCCAGGCTTCAGAGAAAACACAATAGCTTTTCTGTAAGTTTAGTTATTTTCTTCCAAAAGAAACATGCATTCATACATGTAGTTTTATCTTTAAATCTCAAAAATTAAATCAAACATTAAATTAATCCATTCCTATGGTTTTCAAACATTTATGAGTTGTATCTGAGGACTGTCTGACGTACAGCGAACTTCTATCAGGCTGTCCCAGCTGCAGATGGGGCAACTTTATCCAGTCACAATGCATTGGCCTCAGAAAAGCAGAATAATAGTGCCATTTCCAAAGTTCCCAAGTTGGTGGACTTTATCAGGGAAGAAATGGAAACCACGCTGTGAGAATTGTTCCTGTTAACTAAGATTGCATTTTTAAAGAATGCAATAAATATGCTATCATTTTCTATTATTAAATAACTTAGATATGTTTCTAAAATGAACTTTTTCTCATTTAAAAAATTATTCAGAAATTATAGTAGGGTCTACCGCAAGAGTAAGATTACTTGCAACTCCCCAACATCTGAGGAATACACACACTGTCTCTCTTTCATACACACACACATACATATATACACACATATATTTATTTTTTAAACATCAGGCTCAAACTACATACAAAGTTCTGTATTCTTCTATTTTAAAAATATTATCTTACATCACTATCACCTTTTCATGCTATTTTTTAAAATCAATTATATGATTTTGTAGCACCAAGTAAAATTCCATCATAGTTTATTAGACTTTTTCCATATTTAGTTTACTATTTACTATTAATATTACTATTAATATTTCCATATTTAGTTTACTTTTCCATATTTACTTATAATAGCTACTACTATACAAGTAACATTTTCATAAACTTTGTTCTAGAAATATCTTTTTCTCTTTTTAGAGACAGAGTCTCACTTCTTTGTTCAGGCTGGGAGGCAGTGGCTCACTGCATAGCTCACTGTGGCCTCAACCTCCTGGGCTCAAGAGAGTCTTTGGCTTCAGCGGGCCAAGTAGTTAGGATTATAGGCATGTACCACCACACCTGGCTAACTTCTAAAAATTTTTGTAGGGATGAGATCTCACTATGTTGCTCAAGCTGGTCTTGAACTTCTGACTTCAAATGATGCTCCTGCCTTGGCCTCCCACAGTGCTGGGATTATAGGCAAGAGCCACTATGCCTGGATTCTTTTACATAGATCTTAATAGCATTGCTGATTGTTTGCTAGGATAGATTTCTGAAATTGGCATTACTGGGACACAGTATGGTCATACTTTTAAGCCTCTTAAAACCTTCTAAGCCGTAGTTCCTAATTGTTTTTAGAACCATTCTAATAGTATAGTCCAATCAGAGAGTTTATGTTTTTCCACACCCTCACCAGCATGGAGTTTCCTCTTTAAAAAAGAAATTCTAGCCTATCTGAAAAGTGCAGTGAACAAATTGCTTTGTTCTTCCCAGCATTCTTTTTGGGGACATTATTTTCCTCATTCCATAATCATTCATATCAGATCCCGGAAATATAAACAGTGTTCAGTGAGGACATGTGTATTGCATGCTTCCATGTGACACCACCACATATTTATGGCTTAAGTTGTTTTTGAATTATAAAAAAAGAATGTTCCCACACTCCATGTTATTTTAGAAAATGTCTCATGCAAAGCATCTTGCAGACATGTTACTATTCTAGAGGAATCCAGGCTTCACTGGGTCAGGATTTCCCTTCCAGTGATGGAGAGCTCCTCAAGGAATATTGTTTTTGTGATTTTGGCTTCAGACAGCACCAGCCCTTATGTACCCTGTGCAGAGGATGCCCCCCTGGCCTGGAGTGTAATACCTACTGAAGGAAGGCATGCAGGAAGGATAGCCTGGATGATGAGGTTGGAGGGATGTGGGAGAAAATGTTCTGTCACTCCAGTAAAAAATGCAGGAGACAGAAATAAAAGAGCGTACATAGAATGAAGCCAAGAACAAGTGGCAGGAGACGTGTATTCCAGGGCTTGAGATGTAATTCACTTTTAAACAAAAGCAGGCACTGACATAAAAGATGCCTTGCTTTCCACTGTCCATCCTTGATTGAGGAGAGGGGCAAGAATGAACTAGGGGGAGAAAAGAACAACCAGAAACCTTTTAGAGAGCACGACGAAGGACCTGCCTGTGCAAAAACCCTGGACTCAGGGCTTCAGGTTCAAAAAACCTGGAGTTAAGACTTGTATCTTACATCTCTGCCTGGATGAGGGTGGGCTGCAACTATGGGGCACCTGTAATTTACCTGTTCACATATCCCTCTGTTCTAAGTGTCTCCAGCAGTGTAGTCAATTAGTATCTTTTTGTGTATGAATATAGGAGTTAAATGCCCAATACGGTTGTTTTACTAAAGTTACGATGTTTTGGGAAAAAGAGCTTATTCATAACTCAAGGCTCCATGGCTTCCCTTTGGCAGCTCCTAGAATTGTTTGCACCAGGTCCGGATGGAAACAGCCAGTCTCTGTAGGGTTTTCCTGGCAAACATTACAAAATACTTACTTCTGAGTCACCCCTGGGAAGAAATGCTGAAGGGGAAAGGAAAAGGCGTAACTAAAAATTATAGCCTAACAAAAATGCCTCAATTAGCTTCTTGCTTTAGCAAAAGTGAAAAGTGTGTACTCCCTTAACCCCACCGTAATGAGCTGTCCCAGTTATTTAGCTGTTGTCTCTTACTCCAAGCACACCCTTCTGCATATTTTGTGATACTGCAAAAGCTCATTCCTGCTTTGCCAGATGGCTCTCTATCCCCGACAGGTGGCACTGCAGGGAGACTGAGGAGGTCTAAGGCACTTGTTCCTAATTTAATTCCTGTTGGTTTCTTACTCCTGTCAGGGTTATCCCATTAGGTATCTAAAGGGGCTGCTTTCTGCAATTACCAGCTCGGTCATACCACAGAATTCTCTTTGTCTTCCCATCTTCTATCCAGTTAACAATTCATTATATTAAATTTATTGTATTTAAATAGGTGGTGTAGTTTCTGATTACTGACTGAACCTTGACTGATCCATAAGCCCACATAGAAGTGGCTGGGAAAGGTACAAGATTCTATCTTTCTTATGGGGTGATTTGGCTTGTCTGTTGGTCACCAAATATTTTCTTATTCTTACAGTGTGCTCAGCACAGAACCAGACAGTGGGGACACAGTAATGACAAAACATAAGCATTGCCCTCAAGGAAAGACCATTTAGCGACTGACTCAAAGATGATGCCTGTCTTAGTCCATTTTGTATTACTATAACAGAATGCAGTAAGTCCCCAAGTTACAAACATCCCAGTGATGTACAACTTGCATTTATGAATGGAGGCTATTACAGGTAATAGGTAAATGTGCCTGTTCCAACTTACATACAAATTCAACTTAAGAAGAAACCTAAAACCAGAATGTTTATTGCAGCTCAACTCACAGTTGCCAAGATGTGGAAGCAATCCAAGTACACATCAACCCATGATGGATTAACAAACTGTAGTATTTGTATAGCATGGAGTATACAGTCATATACTATATACCCCATCTTTCTTTCAGCCATAACAAAAGATGGAGATTTTACATCTTTTGTATTTACCTGGATGGAGTTGAAACACATTCTTCTTAATAAAGTATCTCAAGTAGGGAAAAAAGTGTCTAATGTACTCAACACTAATATGAAGCCAATATATAAATAATTACATGCTCACACGAAGAAATAACACAAGTATAGTCTAGCCAGGGGTGGGGGAGGAGGGAGGGTGATTGGTGGGATCTCACCTAATGTGCACAATGTGAGGGTGTTCAATATGCCCCCTGGGTGAAGGGCTCAGCTACAACTTGAACTTAACCTTAGAATGGAAAACAATATAACCTAAACATTTGTACCCTCATATTAATCAGAAATAAAAACAAAACAAAACAAAGCAAAACAAACAAAAGAACAAATCTGTAGAACCTATCTTGCTGATAACCCAGGACTGCCTGTACCACAGACTGGGTGATTTAGAAAGAACAGAAATTTATTCTTTCACAGTTCTAGGGGCTGAGAAGTCCAAGATCAAGGTGCCAGCAGGTTCAATCTCTGGCTCCAAGATGGCACCTTATTGCTGTGTCCTCTGGAGAGGAGGAAAACTGTGTCCTCCCAAGGCTGACAGCAGGAGAAGAGCCCACCTCCACACTCCCACAGCATCAATCCACTCATTAGGGCAGGGCTTTCATGACCTAACACCCATTGGGCCCCACCTCCCAATGCTGTTGCAGTAGAGATTAAATAGCAACACCCAGGACAGGAAGTACAACTGGCTTGATGAATGTCGCATTTCCCACTCATAAAAAGCTTAAAGTGTATTTTCTTATCAATCAATCAATCATCTATCACTTATCTATCTTTCCCACTCATGTGTGATGAACGGTTAAGACCCCTCGGCTCTAGAGTCAGACTCTCATTGTCACTGGCTCTGTTCCTCACTCGTTGGATGTCAATGAACACCTTGCTTACCCATTGTAAGCCCAGACTTCCTCTTCTACAAAATGAGGACAATATTAGTATCTGCTTCTATCTCTTGCGGATGTAGGGATGGTATGAAATAATGCATGTCAAGGGCTTAGCTTGGAACTTATTACCCGGTAAGCTTACCATTAACTTTGGCTGTCAGGGAGCACTGGCTAACTTTTTTTTGGAGGGGGGAGTGGGGGAGAACAGCTTGGGGAAAAGCATACTTATGAGCAAGAAAGGAGAGCGGAAGATAAGGAGTTCTATGATGTAGTTCTCAAAATCAATGACAACACCAACAGCAATAAAATGGTGATCCCAATAATGGTGTTATTTAGCAGCCAGGAAGCCAGCATATAGAATACAAAATTAAGCTGAGCATGGCTTTCTTCAGAAACCTCTTGGGCTGGAATAAGGCTGGGAAACACCACAAGCAGAGACACCAGTGGTGGGAGGAAAGAGCCAAGCAGGTGAGAATTAAGAGCTGGGAAGTGCCTGTTAGCCACAATGTGCTCCATAGAAGCTGAAATCAGGAGCCTTCGGATGTGAACTCAGGCAGCATCAGGGGAGAGCAGCCAGTCCCCCCAAAGGAGGAGCAGACCACTTTGCAGTCCATCACTGGAAAGCATAAAAACATTTAAAACGAGTGTTTTGAAATATATTTTGCGAATGCCTCAGAGCAGTAGTATGCAATTCCTACCCCCCAATAGCTGTGCCTTCCATGTTTGCCAGAGGGATTTTAGGGGTCCACTTCCTGATTTGGTGCACACTCTTCAACTCAGGTTCTTTCAAATTCAGTACTCTGCTATCCTTACAGCTGGCTTTCACCAGGTGCCCTCTAGAGCATTTGACAAACTAAATGGGCAATTCTCCCAGCATACTGTGCGGTTGAATTACCCTCATTTCCCAAAGAGTAAGTGGAGGATAAGTGACTCCCCAGGGCAGTGATTTTCAATTGGTGTGCTGGGAGAGGATCCTAGGTGTGCCACAAAAAAACTTTAAAGATCATACTAAGTTTAAAGCATAGTAAGTATATACTCTTTTTTTTTTTTTTGGATAAACATAATTTAAGTATGCCACAGAAGTTTAACTATAGGTTCAAGTGTGCCATGAGATGAAAAAAGGTTGAAAACTACTGGCCCAGGGTTATGTTGGAAATAGATCTCAAGAGGTGCTGTAATTTGGGGTTCTCATAAGATTACTTGGCCTGGGTGGACATCATGAAGCATTCTAGGAGTTCCCTGTACACAGAACAGCATGTTGATACAGGAGGATATGGCTAGACAGCAAGAGCTAAGAGAAAGAGAGAAACCATGATTCTGGCATTTGAGCAGCGGCATGGACAGGAGGAATAGGGTTTGCCTCTCCCCAGTGGCTCAGAGTGTGGCCTCAGCATCAGCAGCACCTGGAGACTTAGAAATGCATATTCTTTGGCCATGCCCCAGCCTGCTAATTCAGACACTGTACATGGGGCTCAGCAGTCTACGATCCTTCAGGGGATTCTAGTTCATGCTAACATTTTAGAACTCCATATCTCTGCATGTGCAGCCTTCATCACCAAACTTGCAAGGTAGCTGAAAGGGACTTTGTGTGTGTGGGGTGTACTGGCATTGAAATGAAGCTGTGAGGGAGAATATCGAGCCTGCCTTCCAGGGGAGGATAAAAGGGAAAAGTAGGAAATGCTCTTTCTCATTATCCTTAAAATTCATTATCCTGGAATTATGGAAAGTAGAGGTGGAAATGCATACACATTTTACAAAAGGAAGAAAACCATCTAAGTTTTGATAGTCCATATATACCAAGAAAAGAAGATGGATACCAGCAACATTTGGCTTCTGCACTTTTGGGGGTGCACCAAGTGATAGCCGGCAGTGTTCAGTATTACATACATGACATCTAAAATGTGTATACACTTTTTGGCACCCCTGGCACATTAAAAATCATTGAATTTTATACAAATGGGTGATTTGGGTGATATGTAAATTATAAATCAAAAATAGCTGTTAAAAACACACAGCAGGCCAGATTTGACCTGTGGGCCATAGTGTGCTAACCTCTGCCCTAAACTCATCCAGATTCTATCCATCATTGAAGACTCACATAATTTGAGGCCCGTGCTCTTCCTGTTGCTGTCTTAACCATTCTTCAAGTATTTGAGGCTTGTCACTGTGTCAGAAACCATGCTACATATCTGGAAGGCAAAGAGTAGTTGGACACACTTCTCGTCCTTAAGAAGCTTGTAATGTGGTAACAAAAACAGTTGAAACCAAACAACCAGGGCAAAAGGAGGTGATATACGACTATGCACACGCACACACACACACATATATATCTCTATTACATGTTCTCAGTATGAAGAAGGGACATCTAAACTTGGATGGCTGGGTGTTGAGGGAGTGCTGATCTGAATCAGGTGGACACAGGAAAGGGGCATTGCATATAGAGACTGCTGTGTGAGCAAAGCTTGGAGATGTGAGTCAGCACCATGTGTCTGAGAACCTAGGTGGCCCAAAGACCGGGGTAGGCTGATCATGGGAAGGGGGTTGGCTGGAACATGTGCTCCCTCTTCTTCATCCTGATAGTTCTGCTTCTCCTAAGCTACAGCTTCTCCATTGCCCCAGTTCCAGGGCAATCATCTTTTTCAGCCTGCTGTGGTTTTCTTCACTGGTCAGCCATATTTACTTCTTTTTTTCTAATATCTTCCACTTGTTCCCCCCTCTGTACTGTCTATTTACTATACCTTTGAAAATCTCCTATTACTTCCTGGTAAGTCTTCCCCACTGCTCTCACCAATTCTGCACAGAGCCTCCTGGGTCATCCCCTCGACCCTATCAGCATTCTTCAACTTTCTGATAGCTAAAATTCCCCAGGTCAGCATGATATCAAGATCTGCTTTCTGTACTTGACTAAGGACAAGTGCTTATTTGTATTCAACAATGATTCATTCTTGTACTTTCTTCCTAATGTTTTACTCTAATCAAGAGGACATGGCAAGGGGGTCCTATGGCGTAGGCATCCATTAGACATGACTATGCTCTTGTGGTTCCTTGAATCTTGCAGGGTCAAGTGCCTCTTGCTTAAATACCAAATCTGTCAAGTGAATAATGTGGTTCCTCTTGGCCAAAGCACTTCTTAGATCCTGGCCACAATGACATGGGTGCTCCATCATTTTAGACACAGGAAACCACATGCCTTGGCTCAGGCGTGACAAAACAAATACATCTGGGCCCTAATGTTCTCTCTGCCAAGGTACAATCTCACTCAAGTCATGACCAAAATAAGAATCTTGTGGAATTAACAGAGAATAAGAAGAGAAGTGATGAGGTGGCAGAGAAGGGAGGGAGACAGAGAGAGAGACATGATGATGTGGGAAAATATGGGGTGGAGGGTAGGGATCCAGGGAAAACCAATTTATGCTAAGAAGGAGATGTCACTAGTGGAGAAAAGCTTATTACCCTCCTTTAATGCCTCACTCCTTCCAAAAGCCAGTCATAGTGTTCTGGAATGATAATAAGAAACATGATTTTTGTTGGGAACCATGTGGGGGTAGGATATGGGCCTCACCCTCCAGTGTGATGGCTCTACAGATTTTAGGCCCAGAAGCCTGGGCTAGCTTACCAAGGATGGCCTTGATACCCTCCTCAGTCAGGGACCCATATCGGAGTGCTGCAATGTCACCTTTCTAAAAAGATGCCATGTTAGGAACTTGTGTTTAATAATTTTTCATTTTAATTTTTAAAAAGCTTTTTAAAAATTTAATTGAGAATGTTATCCAGGCTTTCCTTGAACTCCTGGCTTCAGAGTAGCTGGGACCATAGGCCCAGCTTTGACCTAGTTTTCAATAAATATTTGTATCACAACTATTATCAAAACTCAGCCCTAGAAATTAAAGTTTTCCTTTTTCAGTTGGTTTCCCAAAGCACTTTGTCAACATTATGAAAATAACTTTTTTTAAATGGGTGTTAAGAGGGCAATGAAGGGGTGGTCTCCCAGCGGGGAGAAGAGGCACTGGGGAGTGGTGGAGGGATTCCCAGCCGTGCACTGAGAACTGACGCTGCCGTCCAGCCCCACAGTGGCACTTTAGGGCCTGCCCTGTTTCTGCTTTCCTCTTTTTTTTTCCCTGTCAAAATGAGAATTCTCCAGTATCCTTTGGCTTCCTGGATTTGTATCCTGTTCCGAGTAGGGAGACTCTGAGCTGCAATGGGCTTCATGCCTCCTCCTTGTCTTCCTTTTCCTTGACTCTCACCCCCTTCCACCTCCCACCCCTCACCCCCTCTTTCCCCAGGAGCAACAAAGCACTCTACCAAGCAAGAGCTAAATGAGCTCCCTTAGCTACCAGAGCTGGGGGATTGTCAACAATGGCCGAGTATGACCCCCACATTTAGCCCACCAAATGCTTTGCCGGTATTCACTATCTCTGATTTTTCTTTGCTTTTGCCTTAGCCTTGGAGTAAATGCCCCAGATGTAGTGACAGTGTAGAGAGTTGAGTCCTCCTGAGGTAGGGTGACCAGATGTCCCACTTTTCAACAATTTGTCCTGCATCCCGTGGAATTTTTAAAAAGTCCCAATTTTTGGAAAGAATGCAGGAATGGGTGGGAGAACAAGATGGGAATATACGGTTTTTGGCTGTCATGTGGCTATTTCACCAGAATATGAGTTTTATATTATTTTTGTTAATTTTATAATGTTAAACTGCAATAATAAGAAATAATTGGTGAGAAGTGATTATGGAGGACTGCTTATCAAAGTTTGCATTGTTGTCAGGCCCTGCTCTGCCCTGCCTCCTGCCATGTTGTCCCGCCTTACCGATATTAAAATCTGGTCACCCTATCCTGAGGCCTGGCAGAAGCCCCACGGGAATCTCTGCAAACGGAGGGCCCAGCACCTTGTGGAGGAAATGCCTCTGTTCCTACAAAGTTTGTTGACCAAGACTTTTATTATTATTCTATAAGGTCTGTAGCCCATCAAGGCCCTCTGGGAAGATGAAAATCTTATTCTTGAATTTCTAATTAATATTCCTTCTCACCTTCTAGAGGGCCTTCTCAGGAGGCCCAGATGAGCAACTGGCCTTTGTGTGAACATTGCCCGGAAATGTTGTGATCCCAGGACTGACTTTCGTCATGTAGTGATGAGCCGAATAATGCAAAGTGCTGCCTCATCCAGGACACTGCCCTTCCTCACCTGTGGCAGTAACTGAAGGGACAGCTGGGAGCCATGAAAAGGAGGTGAAGACACCTGGGGCAGCCAGCTGATTTTCCTGACACCTCCCGACTACCAGGGGCTCTGGTAATGCCAGTAATTAAATTCCCTGCACTGCCCACCTGCCCAGTGTGAGTGTGTGGTCTCATGAATCTTTCTTGCATAAACCTCATTAAACTTCAGCTTTCTCTGGGTAAATAGCAAACGGGGAATGAGGGTTGCCCACCTGGAGATGCTGAGGTTAAACACTGAGCAATAAAGCTGTTCACTGGCTTCAGATTTTGCTTTGTTGTCTCTTTGGCTTTCAATGAAGACTCATATGCACCTAACGCTAGTCAACAGGATGGAACATGGGGCTGTGGGGCTGCGGGAATGTGGGTGGGCAGTTGAGGTGGTGGTCTAGGGAGGGAGCACAGAGAGCAGGTCTTGGCTTGGCTTCTCCTTTACTATAACCTGAGACTGTTTGAAGCTGGTCATGAGGAGCCACTGGCAGGCAAGGCTGCCCCTCGGTCTTTCAGCTCTCCTTTGAAGCAAGGTTTCAAACTTTGCCTGCAGGTAACAGGTCACAAGAGACAGACCACATTGCTAAGGTGTGGTCAAGTAGGGCGGGCTGACTCCTGCCAGCTCCATCAGCTTTGCAGGATGACAGCTGGAGTATCTTATCCTGGACCCAAAGCTGCTTTCCAGTGTCTAAGGCAGAGCTGAAAGCAGGCATCAGAATCCCCAGCTGTGAGATGTGTGACAAGTAATTTCCTATAACATTCATAATGGAACTTGCTGGTTGCTTACTTAAAAAGATGACATGTTTTCTATCTTGTCCCTAGAATCTTTCCCCTGGAATTTACCTGCATTTGGATATGCTTCCTGAGTAGGAGAGCGGTTGAGTTATAACTAGCATAGTGGATTTATGACACACGTGTGTCATCACTGAGCAGTGATGTCTGCCTATCCAATGTAGGCATTTCACCATCCACCATGTAGGATTCTGAAATGGAGAAAACAACAACAAAATAAATGCAACCAGATGGGCAAAGGTCGAAGACAGTAATGGGGTTCCCCCTCTCATACCAGCTCATACCGGTTCTGACCCATAGGGCTGCCTGTGCAGGGGCGCTCTGGACTGGGTTGGCTTATGAACATGAACACCACTGTCTGTAGGTGACATCTGCCTTCGGTGAGGGTGGTGAAGGCCCATAGCACTTGCCATCAGTGAACTGCAAAATGAAATTCTGCCCAAAATGTTCTCTTGAGTGCAGTTCCAAGGCTGGATCTAGGAGGAGCAAATAAGAACACCACAATCTATTGGTGATGTTTGCCGTAGGAGAGGGTGGTGTTTACAGGATGGAGTTTCATAATCAATTCCATTCCCACTTGCTCGAGTCCCTTGAACCGCTCACCTGGGAAGAATCAAGGAGCAGGGACAGTTCCAAGTGTTCATTTCTGTTTCCACCAGCCTGGGAAGGAGAGTTTTTATGCCCACTCTGCCACTGTGGCAGGCACAAGTACCTCCCAGGCCACAGGGGAAGTCCCTTCCACCACCCGCCTCTTGTGGTTTTTACTTTTGTTGTAATTAAAGCTTGGGAACAGACTTATCTGCTGAATTAAAAAAAAACTCTTATATCAATATAATCCTGAGGAAAGTTTACTAGTGACACTGGTGACTGTTGGAAAAGACACGTTGGTTTTTATATATATCGCACACAAATTATATGCTCATAGTTTAGCTCCAAACTTTCTTTGCTTTAAACATCCAGACAAAGAAAAGGACAGGGAGTGATAGATTGCTTCAAATACTCAAGAACCTCCAGATCCCTCACTAGATGAAAAGCAGATTAAGGATTCTTGACAGGTTAAAATCAAGGGTCTGGGATTTCCCCACTGGAGAAAATGAATTTCCAGTTTAATAACTTTGTTAGAACCCCCTCCCCCCACTATTCTATGCTGTGAGCCTTTCAACTCCATGAGCTTATTCCTGGTATGTGTCATGAGTTTTAAATATGACAGTAGCTTTTAATTAAATCCTTGTTTATCATACAATTAATGGGCTACGACTAATGACCAAAGGAAAAACAGGTTTTCAGTCATTTTTTTCACCTATCATATGATACTTGAGAAAAACCGTGAAGTGATTTACCCAAGGGTGAGTTAGTATAGATGCCATTTCCCCTATTTGTTCTCCTACAGGAGTTCTGGAATGATTTGGGACAGCCCGTCACTCGGCCTGGGTACATCAAGAAATTACTATAAATCTGTCTGCAGGAGCTCAGAGAGTCAACATCTCCCTTTAGCGGAGAGCAGCTGCTGGGTCTGGGCACACTGCCATCTGCGATGTGATCTTTAAAACTTGAGATGACAAATCTTCAGGGTCACCTTTCTCTCTTTTCTCTCTTTCAGTGATGGTCAGAGAATCCCAGTGTTTACTCTGGAAACTTGGAGCCGGTGCCTGCTGAATGCACACTCGTGGCTGCTTTATTTGGCTCTGTGTCCGATGCCCTCTCCACTCTCCCTCATCTCCCTCCTCCCCCACATTTCTAAATACCAAATAGGACTTTGAAAGTTGGGAACCCTGGGTTCTCCTCTCTGCAGTGATGCTGTTCGGCTCTGGGACAGTCACTTGATCACTGTACTTCATTTTTTTCCCATCTATAAAACAGGGATAATCATAATATTCTCTGAATTACTAAAATGAGGTGTTCTGACAGTCAGTTACAGAAGTAAATGTTTAAAATAGAAAGAAGAAGCCATGAGCCTCTAACTGTCTGAGGATATTCAAGGACATACTTTCTTGAGCCCTGGGGAGGAAGGTGCCACATGGATATGAGATGGATAGTTGGGGTGTTCATTGTCATTACCTTGGGGCACACAGAAAACTGGATGCCTCTGGGGCACTCTGGTAAGAATGCAGAAACCTTCAGCTTCCAAACTGACCATCTTGACCATCAAAATGGTTCTAATTCTCTTTCCTTAATCCACTCACGTAGGAGATTGATTAGAGAAACTATTTGGTCCTGAGTTCTGAAGCCTTTAGATGGAGAGGTCCTATGTGGGCAGTCCTGGGGATCCCATGGACAGAATTAAACAGTTCTGTGAACTCAGATGGGGAAAAGTCACATCTTTATTTTTATTTTTATTTTTGAGACAGAGCCTCAAGCTGTCGCCCTGGGTAGCGTGCCATGGTGTCACAGCTCAAGCAACCTCAAACTCTTGGGCTTAAGTGATTCTTTTGCTTCAGGCTCCCAAGTAGCTGGGACTACAGGCACCCGCCACTATGCCCGGCTATTTTTTGTTGTAGTTGTCATTGTTGTTTGGCAGGCCCGGATTGGATTTGAACCCGCCAGCTCTGATATGTGTGGCTGGCACCCTAGCTGCTGAGTTACAGGTGTTGAACCTATAGCTTTGTTTTTTACTAGACTTTAACTGAGATTAAGAATTTTCTGTAATTATAAATGTAGGCAACAAATCACACCAGTCTTAGTGGTACCTGTCTCTTTCTTACTACCAGAAATTAAAGCTTCTGTAGTTTTATACGACATTAGTATTGTTGTACATACCTTAAAATATCATTTACACTGATCACTGCTTTGAAATTGAAAAAGTTATTAGACCAGCTGCTGGATCTGGTTGAGTTAATAAAGAAGCACATGTATAATACCGTATCACACATTTGGTTACAAATATTCTTCTATTTCAGTATAATTTGTTTTCTTTGAAACCACATGTAGTTGACTATTCTGCAAGTGGTCATCAGAGTACACAGCAGAGAAAGATGGAGGCTGCCCACCTGGGTCTGTCTGCTGCCTCCTTAATAGCAGGAGGCAGAGGCCAGGCCTCCCAGTCAGAAGCCTGGGCCTTGGCCCTGTGTCCTCCTCTGACTGACTGGGGAGTCACTTAGCTTCTGTGGGTTTCCATTTTCCCCCTGCCAAAAGGAGATGATAATAATTTCCCATGTGGTTGATGGGGGGATTAAGTTAAATAACACGTGTCTGGATGCTTTGTAAACTGTAAAGTGCTATGCAAATGCTAGGTATTAATATTCAGTGGTTGCAGGCACTTCTTTTACTTAGAATTTCTAGCATGCATCAAGCCGGTAATGAGGGGAAATGAAAAGAAAAAAAAAGAGAAAGAAAAGAAAACAATCTGGAGACCAGATGCTTTGTGTGCAAGAAGTTGGGGGAGAAAAGTACATTTGTAGCTTGAATTATGGAAGATTCAGGGGTATGGTTAAGAATATAATGGAACCAGATAGAGCTGGGTAAAAATTCCTCCTCTGTGACATACCAAGTGAGTGTCTCAGGAAAAATTTTAAAACTCTCTGAACCGCAGTCTGTTCATCTGGAAAACAAGGATACTAGCTACCTCATAGGGATGTTCTTAAAGACTAAATAATGCCTATTCCTGTGCCACCGTGTAAGGTTCAAGATGCGTGTTTGGAGACTTTCCCAATCTCACTGTTTCTCAGCGATCTGGGATGGAGCAAATGAGGAGGAAACAGAGAGACGCCAGAGTCGTCTGTGGAGTGTCCCCATCAGCTGTGGGTCCAGCAGCTTTGTTTTCCAGCAACGCGTTTCAGATGAGTTTTAATAAGGATATTTGTAGTGTGCTTGGATGAGTTTAACCTTTATTCTGGTCAGTCGTAGAGGACATAGCACTCCCATGGTGCCTCCGATAACCTTACTGACCCCTGATACATGCTGCTGTCCACTATGGCAGCCATGTGAGCCTGTTTCATCTTAAATTAATTAAAATTAACCAAAATTAAACATTCCATCCCTCAGATGCACTTGCAGTTACAGTGCAAGTGCTCAGTGGCCACCTCAGAATCAGTGAACATTCCCGTCACCACGCACATGCCCCTGGACAGTGCTGTGACTCTGCCTGGGAGGGCTTAGGGCTTCTCTAAGGACGGGGCCTTGACTGCAGTAGGGTCATTTCTGTGGAGCAAAGCGACAGTCAGGCTGGGATATACCTTCCCCCACAGTCAAAGCCCCCCCATAACCTGACTCAGCAAGTTCCAGGTGAGGAGAGGAAGGTGCCCTCTCAAGGCACACTTGCACAGAGCACCGGGGCGTTCTCAGTGTCCCCATGCAGAAGCTCTGGACCTTGTGAGCAACAAAAGGAGCATTCTTGCTGTTTACTCCTCTTCTTTCTCTCCTCCCACACATTTCTTCCTAATGTCTCTGATTACTCTCCTGGCTTAGAGCTTGGGCTACATCCTCTGTTATCTCATCTGCTTCCGGATTTCTGTAGTTAGAATTTAAATTAGGAAAGGATTGTAGGAAAGGTGGTGACTGCAGTGAGCTTTCTCTTGGTGCATATCACAGCACAGTACCCCCCCCCGCCCCATTCAAGTCTTCACTTGCCTGAAGTTTCTGTTATGCTTTGTCAAAAGTGGTCCAAAAATATTCAATGGAAAACTCCAAAAATAAAAAAAATCCCAAGTTTTAAACTGCATGCTGTTCTGAGTCGTGTGATGAAGTCTCCTGCCATCCCTCTCCATCCTTCCCTGGACGTGAATCATCTCCCTGTCCAGCGTCCCCATCTGCCTACACTCCAGTCTGTTAGTCACTTTGTAGTCATCTCAGTTATCAGATCAACTGTCACAAGGCAGTGCTTGTGTTCAAGTCACCCTTATTTTACTTAATAATGGCCCTGAAGTGCAAGCATTGTGATGTGATTTGGATATGCTGACAGAGAAGCCCTAAAGTAACTTCTTTAAATGAAGAGGTTAAAGTTCTTGATTTAATGAAGAAAGAAAAAAAAAATCGTATGTTGAGGTTGCTGGGATCTAAGGAAAGAAAGAACGAGCCTTCTATCTGTGAAACTGTGAAGAAGGAGAAAGAAACGTGTGCATAGCGTACACAGGAATCCCATGGTCCGCGGTTTCAGGCATCTAGGTCGAAATTGAGGCCATTGCAGACACCCAGGATCTGAGGGTCTTGGAATGTGTCTGCTGAGAATAAGGGGGGTTATTGCGGGGAGAGTGGTATCTCTTCCCTTTGATATGGTAACATCATTAGCCTTATTTGTAAATCGCATGAAGCCAGTGGAATGGGAGTCACAGAACCGACATCCCCGATTTGATGGATTTCTTAGCAAAGGTAATCATTTCTTCTCCCTCATTTCTCCTTTACCACGTGGTGATGCCACTCATCTGGGCCCATCACAAACCAGAGGCCTCTACAATCACTAAGAAGCTTACAATGTCTTTCATGATACCTTCCACCTGCCTTCCTCGTCTCAACATACTCTCGGAAGAAATAAGCTTCTCTCTCACTATCTCATTTGTTTTCCAAAACCAAGGAACTAATTTCCATGCATTCTGAAGATATGTTTGTGGACTCAAGATAGAGATCATTGGAAGGGAGGAAGAAACTATAACCCAGGGAAATCTGTCTCCCGTTGCCTCATAAATATGGAGACGTATTAGTTAAGGTAATGCAAGCTGCTGTAACAGGCCAACCCCAAATGCCAGTGGTTTAACACAATGGAAGTTTATTTTTTGCTCACATAAAGTCCCACCTTGTGTTTCAAGCTTTCCATGATGAGGTTTGCAGACACAAAAGCACTTTCCTCGGTACGTCTATATGCTATGTCTTCTAAAATCGGTCAGCAGATGGGATAAGAGAGCATGGAGCTGGTGGACAAGGTCTACCTGGGCCAGACTGCGAGTCGGGTAGCAGCTCTTCCTCTTTAGATGCCCAGTCTGCAGTCTGATCTGCCCCACGGGGACTTCTGGATGCACTGGGGCCAAGTTTAGCTTTGATCCACAGTATTCCTCTTTCACCAGCACCAGGGATGAGAGGGCTTGTAAAGCTTCCACCACCCTCAGTATTTGCTGCTTATTTAGACCAGAACGTCAGCTCTTGGCCAGATAGAGTTGATAAGATCCCTGACTGTTGACACAGCTCCCCACCTCCACAAGGGAATTTGGGCTCAAGAGGGTGCCAGGGAGGCCTCATTCTAGGCCAAGCACTGAGACCGCATCCCAGATTTTCATTTCTTTGCTGATAAACTAATTGCTGTGATATGTCAGTTTGGAGGGATACCTTCTTCTGGGAGCCCCAGTAATTCCTCCCCCAAACCTATCAGTGACATCTTTGTTACTGGAGAAGGCCCTTTTGTAAGCGTGATGGGTAACCCACAGCCTCCTCCAGGGTCTCAGCCTGAATGTTTCACATCAGCCTCTCCTCCCCCGGCTCTCTCGGCAGTGGTCTCTTGTCACTCCAGGTGATGTCAGCTCCAGCGAGAAAAACTAATTTTAAGTGAGGCAATAGATAAATAAATGTGAATGAAATTTTTCTCTCTCTAAAAAAAAAATAATTTTAATCTGAGGCCAAGTAAATACATAATTAAGAAAGTAAATATGTTTCCCAAAAAGCATACAGTTCTCGGTTGACTGTGCATTTTTTATGGTGTCTGTCAAGACAAAGACAAGCGTTTGTCAATACAGATACAGCTGCTCACTTGTTTGTGGAGTTTGCAACTAAATACAATAGCTTGTTTTTAAAACCCCAGCTTCTGCTGCCCAGCATAATCTATTTTGGAGGGCAAGAGAGAAAAGAAGAAGAGTTTTAACTCCAAGCACCAAGCAGGGGGCACAACCCTGTGCAGGTTCCAAGTTCTTTTTGAATAGGAAGCTCAGTGAAGAAGACCCAGGATCCAAATTTTCCCCCAGGTAGGTTGCTTCTCTCTCCATGTTATCTGGCCTCCATGTCGCCCTGGAGAAGCCCACACACCAAGATGAATGAGCTTTCTCAGCTGCCTTAATAGTTAAAGCCACATGTAGGACCCTGCCCTTTCCCAGAGGCTGTGGTTTAACTCCTTGGTGGCCACCTGGTTCACTGGCCTGTATTTTCAGCAGGTGACTCACAGGGAAGCAGCAGAGGGTGGGTCCCCAGAGCCCAGGGGCCTTGTGTGCCCTTCTCCCTCTTCTTGGGGGCCAGGTGCTCTTCAGTCTGCTCCACTTAGCTCGAAATTCAGAGAAGGTTGCTCTGGTCCCACTAAGCCCTTCAGTCATAATAGATATGGTTAGAATGATAGCCCAGAGGCCGTGGGTTAGGAGAACACATTTATTACAGAAGGCCCTGAGACTGCAGTAATTAAGTGACACAAATGAAGGAGAGTTAATGAAATCTCAACTGGATTCAGTATGCTCAGCCACCACCCCCTCCACGGGCAGCCTTGGGCCTGTGGTTGGGAGGGATGCTTCTGGAAGGTGGGTCTCCCAGACTCTCCCACAAAGTTTCTCCTGAAGGGAGGGGAAGCGAGCACCTGGATTTGCTCTTTTTTGCCCACAGACTCAGCTGGCAGCTTGTTTTGTAACTCGGATCAGCTCTTTGTATGTTTCAGCCTCAGGGGTTGCCGGCTACAGAATCCTTGTCTCCAGGATATTTTGAAGAACACAAGGTGATATATTTTATTTTTTTAAGGTGATTTTTAAACTTAATTTTATTTTTTAAAAAGGCATTGAAATGAAAATAAAAAGCACCAAAGATGACTGCAATTAAACAGTTTTATCATCCATTCATTCATTTAACAGCAGTGTATTGAGTGCCCCCCCATCAGGCACTGAGACTGTGGCAGTCGACGGTGATAGCAATAATGGTGATGGTAACAGTAACTACTGCTCTCAATACTATCCAGGCACCATTCAGAGTGTTTCATGTACAATCTCCCATTCAGCCTCACATAACCCAACACTTCACAAGACAAATAAACAGGGGGCAGTCCCTGCCCATAAAGTGCATGCAGCCCAGCAGGTGAGGCAGGACTTCTGCTGGGACAGCCAGGAGCCAGGGCATATGGCCACAGAAGGCCTGTAGAGAGGCTTGGGCTGAGCTAGGGGAAGGCTTTTCCACCGAAGCGGGATGACTGGTGTCGTCTACTCTGCCTCTTCCACGTTGCCCCTGCTTGTCTGTACCCCACTGCCCACCTGGGCCCCCAGGGTCCATGTAACTGTATAGCCATGCTAGGGGTCACTTTTGGCTGAGAACTCTACATGGAGGACCAGGTAGACATCCAGAAGCTTCTTCGGGGCTTGCTGGTCCTAGCTAAGCATTTGAGCATTCTGTGTGTGTTCTGATCTTTGAGCATTCTGATCTTTGCTGACACCAAGCCCACTTTCCTGCAGGTTTTTCTTTCTCCATGAGAGATTCTTAGTCTGGAGTCACAGATTTCTTCAGTATCTGTACTTGGGCTCTGGGAGGAGGGGGGAGGTCCAGGGTCATTGTAGAATTCTATACAGTTTTATGTGCTTGTTATGAAGTTTTTCTAGGGAGAGTATCATAGCTGTCAGATTCTCTGAGGAGTTTGTGATCCCCTAACACTTAAGATCCACTGGTCTGGGCTCTTATTTTCAAGGTTACAATTTTCGTGGCCAATTGTTCATCTCGTTTTCACTTCTTCCCAGTATTGACAAATAAGCATTTGCCTATTAAATCTTGTCCACATCTTACCCTGAAAACCCTTCACAATTCTGCACCACATGTTTCCAAATGCTTACCCTGCACATTTATATTTTATTGTAGGAAAAGTCACATTATTTGAGGGCCCTTCTTCCTGCAGGTTCCCATCACTTTGGAAGAGCGGCAAGGTTGCTGCCACCTGCCTGATTCAGGTGTCCCAGTGTGAATGGCCCTTAGGAATGACAGCAGCTAACATTGGCTGGGAGCTTACCATAAGCCAGGCACTGTGCTAAGCACTTGTGTTGTCTAATTTAAACTTATGTTGTCTAATTTAAACGTCCTAATAGTGCTTGATGTGAGATAGACACTGGTATTATCCCAATTTTAAAATAAGAAAATAGGGGCATAAATAGTGTGTCAAGGCTGGAAGTAATGGGCCCAAGAACCACGTTTGGGCTATAGAATTTCAGAGCCCCACCAGCCCATATATTCATTTGTCTGTTCCCTCACCCCACTGGAGGAAGTCCCTGTTCCACTTGCCACATAACCTGGAATGAACAGTGAGGAGTTCAAATTATCTGAAGTCAGATCCGATCCTCACTGGAGTTCTTTTTGGACAAGAGTTGTTCCACAGAGGAAGTAGTGGCTTCTTAACGATAGGAATACTGGGGCCAAAATTGGCGTCTTTCACAAAGAGGTGATTTGAAAGGCCAAGAAAGGTTCTGCTACCCACAAACCGTTCCCCAGCCTTGAATGCCAATGTCTGAAATTGCAACAGTACGGATTACCTCCTCTGGATTGGTATTGTCCTCCCCTCCCCACAACTCGAATCTCTTACAAACATAAGAATCACCTGGGCTTAGGAATCAGGGATGCCCATGAGCTACAGCATTAACCCTGAAAGATCTGAGGGTAGGGGATGCTCAAAGAGGGAGGAGAGTAGACAAAAGGACACTACTATTGCCAACAACCAGCCCTGCAGATAGCCTTCCTTACCACCACAGAAGCAGGATTCTGTGGACCAGACTCATCATTGGGTCTCCCAGGACCAGACTCCCCAGTGCCCTTTCTGGTGCTTCTGCAGCTGAGAGAGAGGGAGGGACAGTCCAGCACTGTCCAAGGCTCTGGGAAGATTCTCTTGCTTTTCCCTTTTGGTGAGATTGAAGAGCAAGTGACCTGTCACCCCTGGGAAGTCAGCCAGTGACCTGACATTATCTAACATGAGAAGCATCAATCCTGGCTTTTGGGAAAGGTGGTCCTATGGTTATGACAGAGGCAGTGTAACCCCCAGGGGGCTACAATCCAAGTGGTCAGCTGACAGCTTAAAGATAGAACCCAGCGTCAGAGATCAGCCTCTCCTTTGGACTTTTATCTGAATGAGGCTCTGTTATAGGCTGCACATGTCCCTCACTAAATTTATAAGGTGAAGCCTTAACCCACAGTACCTCCGAACCTGACTGTACTGGAGCAGGGCCTTTAAAGAGGCAGTTAAGTTAACATCAGACTGTTAGGACCCAATCTGACTGAGAACACAGAGACCCCAGGAGCATCTATGCACAGAGAGACACCACATGAAAGGCAAGCCAGGAAGGAAGATCTGTTGGCACCTCCATCTTGGACTTCCAGATTCCCAGAGCGTGAGAAAATACATTTCTATTGTCTAAGATACTCAGTCTGTGGTATTTTGTTATGGCAGCCCAGCAGAGTAACAGGCTCCATGAGATTTAGAGCAGTAAAAAAAAAAAAAGAGAGAGAAAGAGGACGGCGCCTGTGGCTCAAAGGAGTAGGGCGCTGGTTCCATATACAGGAGGTGGTGGGTTCATACCTGGCCCCAGCCAAAAACTGCAACAAAAAAGAGAGAAAGAAATTAAGAACAGTAGTCTTCAAAATGAGATGGACCTGTGTAATCTTTTGAGATAAGAAAGAAAATATAGCATTTAGTTCTGTTAATTTTAATCTGATTTAGTGCTAATTTTTATTTCTTGTGTCTGCTTTAAAATATACATACTAGGTGAATATGGTCAGACATGCAAAAATGTGTATAAACATGTAACATTTTGGGTATATGCGCTTAAACAAATTTGGCAGATAGGGTAAATAACAAATCTCTATATCCTAAAGACAAATAATTTCTCTTTTCATAATTATAAGTACCCTGAAGAGTTCATCATTTGTTCCCCAGTTTTCTAAAAATGTCTGGGGAGCTACTCCTTGTCTCTATCAGGGAGATTTATCTTGTTGTTACTATAATTGTTCTCTATGAGTGCTTGTGAGTAATGGCTCACAGAAATGTGTTCTATTGAATGCACTAGAGGCAACAGAAAATCAATCCATTAAAAACCATGCTGTTCTTAAACTTCTGATTTTGGCTTCTCTCTTTTTTTCTTTTGCTCTTCCAGAAGAGACCCAACATTTTTGGATCCTAAAGTTGCCAAAATTATTAAGCACTAATAATATTAGGAAAAGGCATTTGGCAGATCTCTGCAACTTGCCCTTTCTGTTCCCATCCAGTTATATTTAGGCCCAAATTCTGAATTTGACTTTGAAGAGCCTCATCAGACTGACGGATTGGGGTGTTGTTCCCTACCTTCAACCATAGGGGCTCTCTGCTCTTGACTTCTTGAAAACCTGTCAACAAAGAAATTTAGTGTTGGGAGGCACCTGTGGTTCAGTGGATAGGGTGCTGGCCCCATATACTGAGGGTGGCAGGTTTAAACTTGGTCCTGGCCAAACTGCAACAACAACAAAAAAGAAGTTTAGAGTATACATCCCCAATTTTTAAAAAGTAATTGTGGACCTGAGACTCTGGAACCCCTAATTAAGTGTGTTGGGCCCCATGATCCTCTGGAGCAGTGGTTCTCAACCTTCCTAATGCCATGGCCCTTTAATACAGTTGCTGTGGGTTGTGACCCATAGGTTGAGAACCACTGCTCTGGAGGGTCATGATCCACTTCAAGCCTCACAGCATGTTGGCCAAGTTCCCTTTTTTTGTGTGTGATTAAGTGGAAACCATTTACCTCCATTTTGATGGGGAAGATTCACTACTGGGATTCCAAAATGGGCCAGTCTGACCTTGCTCAGCTAAGCTCAGACCCACTTAATGGTTTTACATTTAGGCAGGACTCAAAAACCTCTTGGGACTGACTTTCCCTGGTAGACATTGGTGAAATGTGAGAAAATATTTCTGGTGACCCTGCATCGAATTATACCAGTAGAAGGTTTGAAGTGGAAAAAGTCAATGCTATGGTAGCCACATTAAAAATGTCTCTTTGGCTGAGTGGGTAATCTTCTTTCATTGTTTAAATGTGCCTACAGGGCCCAGGAGAGTTACAAATCTGCGTGAAGGGGAATGCTGCTCTTAAAACAACTGGCAGATATACAGCTTTCCCGACTCCTGGTGAGGAGGTGGTGCAGCCTGTGCTTGGAGTCACCATGACCCATGTCCTAAATTACCATTCCAGTGCTTGGGAGTCACCATGACCCATGTCCTAAATAGGTGCCCTTTTGACAGGAGCATAAGCAGAATTTGCTCCCCAAGAGCAAGTTCCTTTTGAGACCAATCAGGCCATCTTTAGTTTGGCATCTCTATAGTGAAATAATGAGACATAATGTCATCTGGGAACAATATTGGTTATTACATTTGGAGCCACGTAAAAGGCCTTATAGCCTTGCTCAGACCACACATAGTTAGATTTGCTCCTTAGCTTTCTGGAATAAATGGAATGTGACTGTGCAGCTTAAAAAAAAAAAAAAAAAGTATCCCGTCTACAGATGGCTCTGTTGTGGAATACCAACTCTTCTTTTTTACAGGTGAGGTATTAGTAGGGTGACCAGATTTTAACATCGGTAAGGTGGGACAACATGGTGGGGGGGGCAGGGCAGGGCCTGAAAACAATGCAAACTCTGATAAGCAGTTCTTGATAATCACGTCTCACCAATTATTTCTTATTATTACAGTTTAACATTATAAAATTAACAAAAATAATACAAAACTCATATTCTTGCAAAATAGCCACATGGCAGCCAAAAACTGTATATTCCCTTCTTGTTCGTGCATTCTTTCCAAAAATTGGGACTTTTTAAAAATGTCACGGGACACAGGACAAATTGTTCAAAAGCGGGACGTCTGGTCACCCTAGAATAGGCAAGTAATAAAATTTCTCTGGGTCTTAATTGGCTCGTCTGAAATGGAAATAAAAAGACCTACTCTATAGGGGTTGGTGTGGGGAGGGTTAAATGAAATGATACCCTATGCAAAGCACATAATGTACCCTCAATTGTGTCAGCTCCCTCCCTTTTCTTCTCAGCAAGGTAGAAAGCTGACATGCTTGGTCATTATATTGTTTCTATTTGCAGTCATCAATAATAGTTGCACTTCCCTTTGTATGTAGCCTGACATTACTAAGGCTGACTTTGGCTTCTTTTTCTCAATAGTGTTAATTAATTCAATTTCTTATTCAGTCATCAGCAAGCATGTAACTTCCTGGAGCCACACAGGTGCTGGGGACATAAGGTTGAGCACATCAGACTTTGCCTGTCCTCACAGAGTATCTGGTTGATGATCAAGTTAGACAAGACCCCAGCCTTGCCCTGCCCTGCCCTGACCTATCAGGTAGACAGGGGAAGCCGCCTCAGAGGCAGGGATGTTTGAATGAGACCTGAAGGAAATGTGCTACATTCCCTCCTTCTGTTGATTTCATGACCAATGATGGATATTTATAAATTGGCTGGAAAGAAGCACTCAAGGACCATCTAAGTTAGCCAGCCATGTCCTCAGACTCAAGTTTGAAGTGGAATTAGAAAGTAGGACTCAACAAAGCACAGGGTTTGGCAACTGATGATACATGAAATTGGCATTTGTGTTTTTGCACACATCAAAGGCTTAAGATTTTGCAAACTGCTTGTCTCAGAAATTCCACTTCTGGCAAATTATACTAAGGAACTAATAACATATTTGTATGAAGATTTGACTACAGGATGTTGTTTGCCAAATTGTCATAGCATAAAATTTGAAACAATCCTGACCTCCAAAACAGTGGATCCAGGAAATAAATCCTGTAAATGGATTCAGAGGAATAATATGCAGCTATACAAATTAATATTATAGAAAATAAGTATTAACAGGGAAAGATGTTTATATGAAAAATAGGAATTTAGAAAATAGTCTGAGCAGTGTGACTTTTATATTCTTACTTGGGAAAAATCTGGAAAAAATATATACATATATATAAAGGTAGTATTACTAATCATTTCAGGGCTGTAAATTTAAGAATGATTTTTATTGCCTTTTTGGATTATTTTTTAGTTTTTTTCCCCAGTTGCTATGGATTCTTTCTAAGGAAAAAGTGCAAAAAATAGAACTTTCATGTGAAAATATAGTCAGCACCCTTAGTCATTAGTAAAATGCAAACCAAAACACAATGAAGTCCCACTTAATGTCCACTAGGATGGCTATTGTATAATATATCAGGTGTCCTCAAACTACGGTCTGTGGGCCACATGTGGCCCGCTGAGTGTTTTTGCTGGCTCTGCCTGTCCTGCTTAGCAGCCGACTTGTCTTGGAACCTGCAGTCCAGCCCTCCAACGGTCTGAGGGACAGTGAACTGGCCCCCTGTTTAAAAAGTTTGAGGATCCCTGATATAGATGATAACAAATATCCCAAAAGGATGTGAAGTATATACCTTGGGATGTGGGTTATACATTGTGATGCAGCCAGTTTGGAGATGAGAGTCCCTCAATAAGTTAAACATGGGTTTCACAAAAGGTTCCACCACTGCTGCTGGGCCCTCAGGCTCCACCACTGTCTCTGGGTCCACAGCTCTTCCCTTGAGGCTTCTCCACTACTGCAGCATTCCACAGCTCGTCCTCTAAGGCTTTAGAATGGTAATAAGGCCCCTGGATCTGGCTCTGAGGTTTTCCACTGCCATAAAGCACCATGACCTCACCCCCAAGGCTCCTACTGGCTGCCAGGTGGGAACATCCCCTACAGTCCAATCCTCCACCAGGGACTCACTAGCCTTGAGTAGGTATCACATCTGGACATAGTTCCAGAAAACACTCACAGCCCAGACACCCACAACCAGTGCCTAGGTAGATTCACCCAGTTGCCACTGTCAACTCCAGGGGGAAACCCAGGCAGAGTAATCCCCCATAATGCCAGCCTCCATAGAGGTGATCAAGCCCCACCCTAGCTCAAGCTTCCACCTGGGAGCTTCACCTATGGAGCAACCCACCACTGTGCATAAAGATCATCCACCACCATCTTGAAGTGTGACAATCACAGGGGAATAGGACAAAACAGAACAGCTGTATTACACACACACAGTGGGCCTATACCTTCTCTGCTAGGTCAAGATTTCATACTAGGACACAAAGGTGACATCTAGGAATCTCTACTTCTTCTTACTGAGTACGAGAGTTCCCACTAAAATAGAAGAGGTGTGATGCAAACCTAATAATCCAAATGGAGTGAATATGATTCGAATGAGAAGAAACCAGCAAAATAACTCTAGAAATATGAAAAAACAAAACAGTTTGATACACCCAAGGAATCACAATGGATCTACAGCAATGGACCCCAACTAAAAAGAAACTGTCAAAATGTCAGATACAGAATTCAGAATATGGATGGCAGATGGAAAATAAGATGAGTTAAAGTAAAGAGAAAGTTGAAAACCAACAAAAAGCCAAATGAAAAATTTTACAGTATCAATGAAAACAATGAAAAAGTCACTAAAGAGCTAGACCAGTGGTTTTCAACCTCTGGGTCATGACCCATGGGAACTGTATTAAAGGGCTGTGGCGTTAGGAAAGTTGAGAACCACTGAGCTAGACAATGTAAAGGATATAATAGAACTTAAATGAAAGAGTCATTTAGGTATTTCAAAATACACCAGAAATCTTCAGCAACAGGCAATACCAAGAGAAGAATCTCAGAGCTTGAAGACAAGGATCCTGAATTAACACAGTTAATCTAAGACACGTTTAAAAAGAATGAAAAATGAATAATCATTCAGAGAAATATGAGACTATATGAAGTGAACTAATAAATGAATAGGTATCCCTGAGGGGGGAAAAAAAAGAAAAAGAAAAAAGCATGGAAAATCTATTTGAGGGAATTATTGAGGAAAACTTCCCTGGTATCTCCAGAGACTCAGATATTCAGATAGATGGCCATTGCATACTGGGAAGACTTATAGCAAATCAAGCATCTCCAAGACACATAGTCATCATCTTGGCCAAAGTTAAAATGAAGGAGAAAATTCCACATGCTACAAGAAGAAGCAACAACTAACCTACCAAGGGATTGGGGCCCCATTTTTAATCTTCTTGAACAGAACAAATTCCAGCCAAGAAATTTGTATCCTGCAAAACTAAGTTACATAAATAATGGAGGAATAAAGACTTTTCAGACATACAAACACTAAGATAATTTGTCACTACTAGACCTACCCTATAAGAAATGCTCAAAAGTACATTATACAGGCAATAGCACAATAGATACCCACTAGTGTAAAAACACTCACAAGTTGTATCTCACAGCTCTTATAAAACAAAAGCACAAGAACAAAAAAAAAAAAACACATGGTATGACTCAACATGATGAACAGAACAGGATCCCACATACTAATACCAACACTCAAAACGTGAACAGTCTGAATGCCCCACTTAAAAGGCTGATAGATAGAAAAACACAACTCAAGTATCTGCTGTCTCCAGGAAACACATCTAACCCATAATGAGTCAAATATACTAAAGATGAAAGAATGGAAAAAAATATTCCATGCAAATGAAAACCCAAAGAGAGTAGGTGTAGTCATTCTCATATCAGACAAGATAGATTTTAAATAAATCATGGTAAAAACAAAATGGACAAAGATCATCATTATATAATGGTAAAGGAAGCAATTCAACAAGAAGACATACCAATTCTAAACATAGAGGCACCTGACACAGGAGCCCTCAGATTCGTAAAGTAAATCCTAATAGATTTAAGCAAAGAGATAAACAGTAGCATCATAATTGATGGGGACTTCGACACCACAGTGCTAGAGCTGAACAGATCATTAAAGCAGAAAATCAATAAAGCAACACTGGACTTTAATAAGCCTCTAAAATAAATGGACCTAATAGACATTTACAGAACATTCTATCCAAAACCCATTGAATATACATTCTTCTCAATGGCACATGGGACATTCTCCAAGATTGATTATACCTTAGGCCACAAAATATATCTCAGCAAATTAAAAATAGAAATAATACCATGTATCCTCTCAGACCTTGGTGAAATATAACTAGAAATCTTTCCCCAAGGAAACACTTAAATTTATACAAAGTAATGAAATTTAAACAACCTGCTGCTAAATGATCCTTGGGTCAGGGATGAAACCAAGATGGAAATCAAAACATATTTCAAATTGAGTGAAAAAGGATACCATCTTCCAAAATTTCTGGGAGTACAAGCAATGTGAAGAGGTAAGTTCATAGCCTTAAATGCCCACATCAAAGAAACCAGAATCATCACAAATTAACAACTTAACAACATATCTTGAGAAACTAAAAGAAGAGCAAATCAAACTCAGAGCCAGCAAAAGAAAAGAAATAATAGAGCTCAGAGCAGAACTAAATAAAATGGAAACCAAGAAAACAACACGAAGGATCAATGAAACAAAAAGTTTGTTCATTAAAAGGATATGTTCATTAAAATCAATAGACCTCTAGCTAGATTAACTATAAATAAAAGAAGAAGGGCCCAAATAAGCTCAATCAGAAATAGAAAAGGAGATATTACAATTAATACCTCAGAAATATAAAATATCCACAAATACTATTAAAAACTCTGTGCACATAAACTAGAAGATGAAGAGGAAACAGATAATTTCCTGGAAACACACAACTGCCCAAGACTCAATAGAGGAAGTAAAAATTCTGAACAGACCAATAATGAGCAGTGGGATTGAAACAGTAATACAAACTCTTCCAATAAAAAAGCCCAAGACCAGATTGATTCACAACTGATTTCTACTAGACCTACAAAGAAGAACTGAAACCTATCCTGCAGAAATTATTCCATAACATCGGCAATGAGGGAATCCTCCCTAACTCAGTCTATTAAGCCAGTATCACCTTGATACCAAAACCAAGAAAGGAAAAAACAAAACAATAAAAACTACAGCCCCATATTCCTTATGAATATATAGTATAGAAGCAAAAATTTTCAACAAAATATAGGAAACTGAATTCAACAGTACATCTAAAAGATAATTCACCATGATCAAGTGAGTTTTATCCCGGGAATGTAAGGATGGTACAACATACACAAATCAATAAACGTGATTCAGCACATAAACGGAAACAAAATCAAAGATCATATGATCACCACAATAGATGCAGAAAAAGCATTTGATTAAATCCAGGATCTATTCATGATAAAAACCCTCAATAGACAAGGTATAAAAGGAGCATACCTCAAAATCTTAAATAGTCACATATGACAAACCCACTGCTAACTTCATACTGAATGAGGGAAAGTTGAAAGCACTTCCCCTAAGGACTGGAACAAGGCAAGGGAGCTCACTATTTTTTTTTTTTTTGAGATGGAGCCTCAAACTATCCCCCTGGGTAGAGTGCCATTGGCATCACAGCTCACAGCAACCTCCAACTCCTGGGCTCAAGCAAGTCTCCTGCTTCTGCCTCTGACCACAGGCGCCCACCACAACGCCCGGCCATTTTTTTTTTTGGTTGCAGCCATCATTGTTGTTTGGCGGGCCCGGGCTGGGGATTCGAACCCACCACCTTAGGTGTACGTGGCTG
>CAUYQV010120607.1:0-12574 GCA_963574575.1 Galagoides demidoff
AGTTCCAGATGTAGATTCTTATGGTTAATACTCAGTTTTCTGGCAGTGCCCGTAACTCAGTGTGTAGAGTGCTGGCCACATATACTGAGGCTGGAGAGTTTAAACCCAGCCCGGGCCAGCTAAGCAACAATGACAACTGCAGCAACAACAAAAAATTAGCTAGGCATTGTGGCAGGTGCCTGTAGTCTCAGCTACTTGGGAGGCTGAGGCAAGAGAATCTCTTAAGCCCAAGAGTTTGAGGTTGCTGTGAGCTGTGATGCCATAGCACTCTACCAAGGGCAACATAGTGAAACTCTGTCTCAAAAAAAAAAACAAAAAAAAAAACAACTCAGTTTTCTTGGCCACTGCCCCTTGTGATCAGAATTAGGCATTTTTGGGATAGCTGATTGTAGATAGCTGATCTACAGTGTGTCCCACAAATCACCTATGAAGTTGCCATACATTGGGAAAATAGGAAATTGTAGCTTAAATGTTTTTGTTTTTGTTTTTTTGAGACAGAGCCTCAAGCTGTTGCCCTGGGTAAAATGCCATGGCATCATGGCTTACAGCAACCTCCAACTCCTGGGCTCAAGCGAGTCTCCTGCCTCCACCTCCCAAGTAGCTGGGACTACAGGTGCCCACCACAACACCTGGCTAGTTTTTGGTTGCAGCCATCATTGTTGTTTGGCGGGCCTGGGCTAGATTCGAACCTGCCACCTTAGGTGTATGTGGCTGGTGCCTTAGCCACTTGAGCCACAGGCACCGAGCCACTTAAATGTATTTTTATTCACAAAATATTCATTACTAAATTTTACAAAATATTTACAAAATATCCTCTACGTGTTGGCTGCCTCTTTGTAAAATTTTGTAATGAATGCTTTGTAAATAAAGATACATTTAGCTACAATTTTCTATTTTTCCTATGTATGGCAACCTTATGGGTGACTTTTGGTATACCTTATATATCTGTAATAGTAAATGCTGGACTTTAGTATTATGAGCCTAAAACAAGCCCTATGGTTACTACCCTCATGAGGCTTGGGCCCCTGAGAATAACATTTTTCTATGTAGACTTGAGAGTCTCCTGGCATCTATCCCCTGGTTGCTAATATTATTTACCACTCCTGTCTCCCCAGAATGGTGGAGAGTGCTTGCGGGCCTATGTGTCAGTGACTCTGGAGCAGGTAGCCCAGTGGCATGACGAGCAGGGCCACAACGGGCTGTGGTATGTGATGCAAGTGGTGAGCCAGCTCCTGGACCCCCGCACCTCAGAGTTCACTGCAGCCTTTGTGGGACGCCTTGTGTCTACCCTCATCTCTAAAGCAGGACGGGAGTTGGGTGAGAATCTAGACCAGATTCTTCGTGCCATCCTCAGTAAGATGCAGCAGGCAGAAACACTCAGTGTCATGCAGGTAAGAGGACCATGCAGAGCTGGGCTTTCCTACTCCTAATTGAGACATGAATTAGTACATTGGTCCTGAATTGTTCTACCATCTCTCATACTGTCCTTATAGAACAATTAAGTAAAATTGGATCTGTTCTTAACCCAAGAATCATGGACAAGGTAGTCTATTTTCTTATCCTGTAGACAGTACCCTCAGGACATAGGCTCTGTTTCTTGATTGACTGGGCCATTCCACTATCCTCCTCTATGCCTCTGAAATTGATTTCCCTGAAGCAGATGTCTTCCTTGTTATCTCCTAGTCTCTGATCATGGTGTTCGCTCATCTGGTGCACACTCAGCTGGAACCTCTCTTGGAGTTCTTGTGCAGCCTCCCAGGACCTACTGGCAAACCTGCCCTGGAGTTTGTGATGGCTGAGTGGACGAGCCGGCAGCATCTCTTCTATGGACAGTATGAAGGCAAAGTTAGGTAGGCCCTATCTCTGGGCATTATGCCACTACTCACATTTCTTCTTTCCTTGTCTTGCTTTACTGATTTTGTTTGCTACATCAAACTGCCCCTTGTATTCTCTTTTTCCTATCTTTCTTTATTGCTAACCTACCCACCCTAGCTTTGTTCAAGAACAGATCTCATTTCAACATCTCGTGAACTCTGAATCCCATTTTTAGCTAAACTCTTTTATTTCTTCTAATTAGTTGTATACAGAATTTCCACCATCAAAGAGGAGATCCTAGGACGTAATTGCTTATCTCCTTGGCAAGAACTCTAGATGGGTGTTCGACTGACCTTTGTTGGCTCTTCCTTGGCAGCTCTGTGGCATTGTGTAAACTGCTCCAACATGGCATCAATGCAGATGACAAACGACTACAGGATATCCGTGTGAAGGGAGAGGAGATCTACAGCATGGATGAGGGCATCCGAACCCGCTCTAAGTCAGCCAAAAGTGGGTGATGCTGCTGTCCTTCTAAACCCCTCCCCATAGGGAAGGGCTAAGGATACCTAGGTGGAGGGCAGGGATATACTGTGATTTTTTATTTTAAAAACATGATTATTAGCAATGGGTTTGATAAAAAAGCAGCAGAAAACTGCAGTTCCTTCTCTTCTTGAAAATTGGCAAAAAATAGTCTCAGGTACTAGGGATCCTAGCTTCCAGCTTCATTCTGAGGTTTTGACACAGATGTTGAGTTTGTCTTTTTATCAAGTTGCCTTTGGCCTATGTGTCCAATGATTTGCATGTAGTGAGTTCAGAGCTGCTGCTTTTAACTGTAGGTTTATTATCACCTCTGCTATCTCTCAAATAGCATGTCATGGGGACTAGAGTATTGTGCTTTGTATATAGT
Organism: Galagoides demidoff; assembly: GCA_963574575.1. Lineage (NCBI taxonomy): Eukaryota > Metazoa > Chordata > Mammalia > Primates > Galagidae > Galagoides > Galagoides demidoff. Next base: position 2,723 of record CAUYQV010120607.1, read on the forward strand.
TGCTTGGTTTCAGAGCTTTATTACTGACAAGAACTTATGTCCTCCAATCTCTGACCTCTTTTATCTCTCCCAGTTTCTGGACTGTTACAACACCAAGCAGAATAAAGTTACTGAACTTAATTTAAATCATTTGTTGGTGGCTGGATGTAGTCAGGGGTGGTGGAAAGCTTGAGGGATTGTAAACTCTGGTGAGTGGCATTAAAGGGGGAACAAGGACACTACTGGAAGTGAGCCTAGTGACAGTCTGACTTGAAGCCTTTTCTTCTTCCCAGACCCTGAGCGCTGGACAAACATTCCTTTGCTGGTGAAGATCCTAAAGCTGATCATCAATGAGCTCTCCAACGTCATGGAGGCCAATGCTGCTCGCCAGGCCGCTCCTGCAGAGTGGAGTCAAGGTGCATCAGGCCCTTACTCGCAGGCAACTTAACCTGGCAGATCAAGTTACAAATTGTCAAATTGTCAATTTGGTTTGTTGAGTCACTTACTTTAAAAAAAAAAAAAGTTTATGAATGGCTACTCTGTGACTGGCACCATGCTAGGCACTGAGCATCTAAAGAAGCAGGTCTGCCTTATGAACTCTTACAGAATTTGGGGTGGGAATCAGCCAGAACATTAGCCCTTTTTTGGTTTGATTCTTCTTAAAAATCTTTCAACACTCTGGGTTCTTCTATTCAAACTTATTGGGAGGGCTTGGCCATCCCTGGTTCTCTCCCAACTAGACTACAGTCTACATTGCAGAAGTCTCAAGGCCCTCCTATTCTTTCCTATTTGGAATTGGGGAGGGAAAATGCATGAATATGCTCTAGCTGCTTTTCATCTCCAAGTAGATGACTCCAATGATATGTGGGAAGATCAGGAGGAAGAAGAGGAGGAGGAAGAGGATGGTTTAGCTGGCCAACTTTTATCTGACATTCTTGCTACAAGTAAATATGGTAAGCAATTTGAGAAGAGGACAGCCATGGTAAATACCTTTTCTTTGCACACTGGTGCCAAAAAATGTGGTACCCAAGAAAGGGGAGAGGTGGGCCCTCAGGGACATTACTTGCGCTCTTGCCCCTTCTGCCTCAGTGGTGTGTACTGCCACTCAGGGCCTGATCATGGGCCACTGCCCTGATATGCCCTATGTTGGCTGTGTCTAACAGAGGAGGATTACTACGAGGATGATGAGGAAGATGACCCCGATGCCCTGAAGGATCCTCTCTATCAGATTGATCTACAGGTGAGGGTATCCATAGAAGATGTCTTATAAATGGCAGTGTCCCAAGCCAGAGAAACAGGAATATGGGTTCATATCCATTCATAGTTCATCATGGGAGCATTAGGGGAGAGAGTTCCTATCTTGAATGGTTCCTATCTGTGTGGTCAAGGGCTTTGGGTGGGCTCAGACTTTGCACTTTATATTCCAGTCTCATAATCCAGTTTCTTACAGATGTTTTGCGGGTCCTTGGGGTAAAATATGAGGTAAAGCCTTGGGAAATTTTTGTTTTCCTGTGGAATTTCATCCCTAGGTTGTACCTTAACTAGATCCTATAATATAGAAGACCATCCCTTGAGAAACTGGCACTTATCTAAAGGCAGCATTCTCTGTACTCCCTGGTGGTGATTCCTGCCCCACTGCAGATAGGTAACCTTGGGAGCCCTCAGTAATGCCACTCTTATTCTTCCCTCCAGGCATATCTCACAGACTTCCTCTGCCAGTTTGCGCAACAGCCCTGCTACATAATGTTCTCAGGCCACCTTAATGACAACGAGAGGCGGGTTCTACAGACCATCGGTATCTAAAAAGGGGAGCCTTTCTACATTTGCTCCTTCTCCTGGCCAAGCCTCAAACCGTTTTGCAGCCTTCACTCACCTTGAGATGTACTTTCTTCTCAACCTAGAGTGGCATCCTGACCCTTGGCCCTTGGCCTCTGCAGAGTGACACTGACGACAACTCATACCAAGCCCGCCAGTGCCATTACTTAAGAATCCTGGAACAAAGGACATTCCTCGAAGTTCCCCTGAAGACATCTCATCTCTACAACCTTGTTTCTCCCCACCTCTGTCCCTACCTCTGTTCCTAGAGTCTTCTGCTGGCCAGCCCAGAAACATTATTACCCAGAAGGATTATGTGTTGATGGATTATTTTGCTCTGCCTCAGGAGCACAGGACGTCACTACCATTTATATTCTAAAACAGACCTATCTACTTACATAGGATATCTGATACGCTCAGATAGGAATCCTCTTGAGAGATTGTTATGCTTTCTGCCCTTGACCCGTGATGCTCTGGGGTCTCAGGAGGAACAAGCGGGAACAGTTGCATTCTAAACCTTTTCCAGTGACCTCTTTGCCTTGCTTCCCTTCTACAACACTAAGGTTCCTCTGTCAGAGGAAGTTATTTTCTTGTTTTTGCCTCATTGCATGACACACCCCCTCCCCCAAACTGTTCCTATATATACATGCACACACACAAAATAAGCCAGACAGATGGCACTTTGTTTTTCCTTTTTTAGAAAAAAAAAAAAAATGGGAAAAAAGGACTTTTTAAAAATCCACCTGACCCAACTATATTTAATATGCCTCTCCCACACATTACCACAGAGTCTGATATTCAGAGTATCCCCTCTCCCTCAGGAATCCTCTAAAGTGGTTAAGTTGTAGACCTCAAATTTGCAATGTGTATTTTTCTAGGACAGTAAAGTAATCTTTACAAATGAATTTAGTCACATGATATAAGGTGTCTTGGCACCTCTTTGCCTTCTATTCCCTTTAGAAGGAAAGTTAAAAATAGGAGGATAGGGGATTCAGTGGAGCCTATTTCAACATTCTAGTGTATGTTGCCAACCTAGCTCAAAATGATTCTTACAAACCTGGCATTGTTCATTCACATATTTTTAAGGGAGGTCTCTTAATTGGGAAATTTAGTTTGTTGTGGGTTCAAAAGAGTAAGGATAAAAAGGGAAAGAAGGGGAAGCTCAGTGTTCCCTTTTTTGGATAGTACAAATTTCTGGTGCCCCATTCTTAATAGCCAACAAATATTTCTTTCTTTTTTTTTTTTTTTAAGATGGGGGTCTCACTTTGCAACCATGGCATCATTATAGCTCAACAGCAACCTCAAACTCTTGGGCTCAAGTGATCCTCTTGCCTCAGTCTCCTGAATAGCTGGGAATATATAGGCGTTCACCACAATGCCCAGCTATTTTTAGAGAAGTCTTGCTCTTCTTGCTAAGGCTGGTCTCAAACTTCTGAACTCAAGGAATCCACCCGCCTCGGCCTCCCAGAGTGGTAGGATTATAGACGTGAGCCCCCACGCCAGCTCACAAATATTTCTTTAGATTGATGTTCTCCCAGAGAGGAATAGAAAGAATATAAAGTAAACTGACTGGAGAGGGACCCCTGTGAGGCATTTACTCCATTGGACTGTTAAGGAAATCTATAGTATACTGTAGCTAGTAATGAATTCTTGCCACTAGGTGTCCCTAGTGTTCAACTGCCATGACTGGTATGGGGGTAGTTGAGTTAAAGCTACTATGAAAAGCCAGTGGGTATGTTCACAGTTGTCCTATGCTGGCCAGGTTCTGAGGCTAATACTGCTTCTGCCTGAGCTATTTCTTTTCCTTTGAGTTAGGGGAGTCACTGATATTGAAGACGATGAAAGATCCCACCAGGTGGTACTCAGAAAACTACCACCTGACTCTTAAAAACTTCATAGTGATCTAAGGCTGTATTGGTTGGTTTTGGTGATCCTGATGAAGGTAGCAGACCAATTCACGAGGCTTATTTGGCACAAGAGAATTGTCTCATGCCAGCAACCTTGAACTGAGTTTAGAAAAACTTAGGACTCCTGCACTTAGACTGAGAATGTTGGGGCCCCTTCTTAGCCTGCTAATTAGAAAAATAATCTCTCTCTATTGCCATAAGTAGTCCTGAGTCTCAGCTCGGCGCCTGTGGCTCAATCGGCTAAGGTGCCAGCCACGTACACCTAAGGTGGCGGGTTGGAATCCCCAGCCCGGACCCGCCAAACAACAATGATGGCTGCAACCAAGAAATGGCCGGGCATTGTGGCGGGTGTCTGTGGTCCCAGCTACTTGGGAGGCAGAGGCAGGAGACTCGCTTGAGCCCAGGAGTTGGAGGTTGTTGTGAGCTGTGATGCCATGGCACTCTACCCAGGGGGACAGCTTGAGGCTCCGCCTCAAAAAAAAAAAAAAAAAAGTAGTCCTGAGTTTCCTGGCAGAGTCTTCCTGCTCTTTTAGGGAGAGTTGAGCCGCCTTCCTCAGGAGAACTTGAGTTCTGAGGAAAGGGCCCTTATATCACTTGAAAGTCACCCCTGGCCAACAGATACACATCTGTGGTTAAGAGAGAGGGTCTTTGCCCTCTTGGTGTGCAGGTGCTTCCTTGTGTTTCCAGAGTATTTTCATATGCATTATCTTATTTAACGTTCATAACAGGTACAGAGTAGATACTATTACCATCCTGTTGATGACAAATCAGAAGAGACTATGGTGTCAGTAGAAAGAAAATATCTGTTGGAGGCCAGTGGTATTGACAAAGTTGAACTCTAGCCCTTATTTTGTCAACTGTCTTTGGCCAGGGAGAAGTGGCTTAAGTCTGGAAAGGGTGGGGCTGTTTAGGGGGAATTAAAGTTCAAGATAAAACAAGTGAGGTAATAGGAAGACACTTGGTTGCTCTAGGATACTTCAGCCTCCTGACTGGTGAATGAACACCCAGCGACCCAGACACCAAGGGGTTTCCCCAGGATTTGTCTAGGTCTTTGGTGGAGGTAACTGAAGGGAAAATGGAAGAAACACTAGAAGACTGAAAAGAAGTTACAAGTCGAGGAAAGAAAGCTGATATCACAAGTCATAGAATTGTAAGTGAATTCATTGGGAAGGAAGAAGCTACAACAAATGACTCAAAAGCAGATAAATAAGAGTGATGGGAAAAGTAATCATGGATTCAAAGATGTTCATTATGAGCATAAGAACAAGTGATGCCAAACTGGCATTATAGTCTTCCTTAATTTTCTTTTTTGTTTTTGAGACCGTCTCAAGCTGTTGCCCTGGGTAGTGTGCTGTGGCGCCACAGCTCACAGCAACTCAAACTCTTGGGCTTAAACGATTCTCTTGCCTCAGCCTCCCAAGTAGCTGGCACTACAGGTGCCTGCCACAACGCCTGGCTATTTTTGTTGTTGTAGTTGTTTGGCAGGACTGGGCTGGGTTCAAACCCACTAGCTCCAATGCATGTGGCTGGTGCCCTAACCACTGAGCCATGGGCACCAAGCCTTCAACTAGATAAAATAATCTGGACATAGTATAAATTAAAGATTTGGGAAGACAGAAAAGTTGGTAACTGCCCACCAACTACTTACCTATAGATTAACTCATTGTGGTATGGCTTTTGATGATATGGCTCCAGGTTCTGTCTTTGGCCCCTCTAATATTAGTGAGAGGTGAGGTTTTTGTTTTGGGGGGAGGTTTGGCGGGGCTGGGTTTGAACCTGCCACCTCCAGCATATGGGGCCAGTGCCCTACTCCTTTGAGCCATAGGTGCTGCCCTCTTTCTTTTTTTGAGACAGAGTCTCTCTTTGTTGCCTTGGTAGAGTGCTATGGCATCATAGTTCACAGCAACCTCAAACTCCTGGGCTAAAGTGATAGTCTTGCCTCAGCCTCCCAAGTAGCTGGGACTACGACACCTACCACAGTGCCAGGCTATTTTTTAGAGATGGGGTATCATTCTTGCTCTAGGCTGGTCTCAAAATCCTGAGCTCAGGCAATCCACTTACTGTGGTCTCCCAGAGTGCTAGGGTTACAGGTGTGAATGGGTGAGGTTTTTGTTTTACCCATTCCACAAAAAAAATTAAAGCCATTTATACAAAAAAATGGTACTAGTTTTAAATATGTGCATGGGAATATTGGTTAAAATTTTTTTTGAGACATAGTTTTACTTTGTTCCTCAGGCTGGAAGGCCATGGTGTCAGTGAGCTCACTGTAACCTCAAATTCCTGGGCTCAAGTGATCTTCCTGCCTCAGCCTCCCAAGTAGCTGAGACTACAAGTGCACACACCATGCCGAACTTTTTCTGTTTCTAGTAGAGATGGGGTCTAACTCTTGCTCAGGCTGGTTTCAAACTCCTGAGACCAGTGGGCCTCCTGCCTTGGACTCCTCAAGTGCTAGGATTGCAGGTATGAGACACTGTACCCAGCCTGGTCAAATTTTTAGATAACAGAAAAGCCTTGGAAAGAATGACAACTAAGGATCCAAATAAGTATATTTACAAGCTGCAAAAATGAACAGAATTGTAATGTTTCAGTGAATACAGATTGACAATAGTCTCCATGGAAACAGTTGAGGACTACAGAGTACTGTTTTCTCACTAGCTGTTATGTGCCAATAGTAGAGTTTATTATGCCAGGAACTGTTAATGTGTCCCCAAAACTCCTACGTGGTCCTAGGCTGGAATAGTAGAAACATGTTTTCTGGAAGATCTTTCAGTCTTCCTGTGCCTATCGGTGATCTGAGATGTGCTCCCTCATGGTGCTCACCAAAAGGCTCCCTGACAGATGAGCCCTCTGTAAGAGGAAAACCAGTACACAGAGGACCTGAATTTTATTTTAAAACATCACTTTGGAAAGGATTATCCAGTGAATGATGTATTACACTTTCTCACTCCAGCCAGGCAGGCCTATAACCAATAAGTAGATTATAAACAAATGGCTAATTTCTAGATATTCTTTCAGGTTCACTAGACATTAAACCTCAATTAGGCATGCAAGGCCAGTGTTAAATGATGAAGAGGTTTGTCCTTTCTCTCAAGGAGCTAGTCTGGTAGGGAATCAGAAACATACAGTCCTCAGATGGTTTGACTTATAATTTTTTTTCAACTTTATTATGAAAAAAATTATATGCATTTTAGTAAAAACCATACTTCAAGTATCTATACAATCATTCTGTTTTTCATTTTCAGTACTGAGTTCAATAAATTACATGAAATACTTAACACTTTACTTTGAGAAAAGAAAAAGCTTTGTGTTAGATAATTTTGTCCAAGTGTGGTAGGCTAATGTGTGCATTTTGAGTAAATTTAAGGTAGGCTGGGCTAAGCTATGATATTCAGTAAATTAGGTGTATTAAATGGATTTTTAACTTAAAATATTTTCAACTTGTGAAGTGTATATCAGTCCACAGCCCCAACATAAGTCAGGGGGCATCTGTAGTATAATAAACATAGAGAGTACTATGAAGGAAATTAAATGCTGTGAACAATCCCTGCTGCCCCAAAGTAGGACTGTCTAAAGATAATGAAGGGGAAGAAGTCAGGTAAAGTTTCATGGAAAAGATGACCTTTGACCTGAGCACTTGCAAGGGGCTGACAATGCCTGCTAATGCTTCACAAGCACTTCGGTGCCAATGACTATACTAAATACTATTTGAGTCATCTCGCTTACACCTCCTGCTTACCTTAAAAAATAGGTCATTTTGTTTAACCCATTATACATATTGATGAAACTGAAGCAGAAAGATGTTAAATGTTAACCTGCTAAAGGTCACATTGCAAGTATGTTATTACAATCCAAGCAGCTTGTATTTATTACTGATTCTCTGTCTTGCCTCTCCTATACATTTGCCAGGCAGATAAGGGTGGGGTAGGACATTCCAGAAAATGCCACACTGAAACGGAATTGGGTTTCTTTAGAGCTTATAAGCACATTAAAAGTATTACAGTTTATGATTCATTGGGGTCTCAGCCAGACAAAGCTGGAAGGACAAGTGAGGGCATTTTTCCTCTAGAAAATGGAAGACCACCAAGAGTTTTAAGCAGAGAAGTGACATGACCAGGTTTGCATCTCAGAAAATGTTCTAGTGTCATCTAAACATTACTAGGAGGGTGACTTGGAACCTGGGTTGAAGGAGTTGGGAGAAAGGAATATGGTCTGGTACCAGCCATAATAGTCCAGGTAGGAGAACCCAGAGCCTGGACTATACCTTTACCATGGTAACCAGAGGACATGACATGGAAGAGATGGGATTAGTGAAATGTTGACAAAGTAGAGTCAATAGAACTTAAAGACTAATGAGTAAATTTAAAATATCATAGCTTAGCCCAGCCTACCTTAAATTTACTTCAACATTGTCTTGTAATGTTGAAAAGAGTTCCCTATCAATGGAAGTGCCCAACCAGAGACTGGACCTTTTGTAGCAGTCATCTCTATTATGGAAAAATCCCCATTCTCGCAGGGGTTTAGACTAGCCCTTAAGCATACTTTACCAGGATTCCAGTAGCAAAGCAGCTGGAAGTAATCATTAATAAAATTCCAAAATTTATTGATTAGATACCTTTTTCTGACAGATGGTACAGGCCAATATTAGCCATCTAGTGAGGACCCTCACATTACAGTTTTTTTACTTTTTTGGGTAGGTGAGAAAACAGTGACATTACTACTAGTTTCCTAAAATTGCAAATAATGCTAGGTTTTTTCTATGCATGTGTGGAATACATGATTTTATAGCAAATGTGCTGAGGGAAGAAACACAATGAGGAACTACTGGCCTGACCAGGAGGCCTGAGAAGTCCCTTCAAACCTTGAGTTGTTGGGGTTAGCATGACTACATAGCTAGAAGGTGAGCGAGCTGGGGCAAGTGACATTCCCTCCATGCCTTGGTTTCCCAGTCTACTAAATCAGAAACTAATATCTACCTACCTCACAAGATTGTAGTTAGAATTAAAGATGACTTAATTGATGTACCTCAAATGGCAAACAGTGTCTCATCCTATACCCCCACCTATTGCTGGGAGCTATGTTTGGCTGAGTCTCCCTGACTCACTAGATTACACTGTGACTCAATTCAGTTTCACAGATGCTGCTGCTAAATTAGGGTCTCTTGGTGAGCATTTGGGAGGACAGCTCTGAGGAAGGGACTACAGCACTGTAGCGCTGCCTGGAGAACAGGATAGAAACAGGTGGTGGCCCCAGCTCTTGCTTTCTACCTCCTAAGCAGTTATTCTGTGGTTATCTGCATGATATTATAAATGTTTGGTGTTTCGCTTTGCTTTCACTAGTGTGAGGACATAACCAAAGACTCTGTATTTCCTTGCCTTTGTTGCTTTTGCAGGGTGGAAATCAAGACTCCTTAGGAATAGCTATGCTTCCAGACCCTATGGTGAAAGCTCTAGTGTCTAGTGGACTGAGATTAGGCCCAAGGTCCTGGAAGAAGAAGGAGAAAAAGAAAGGGGATCAGTTTCCTGAAAGATAAGTAGGATACAAAGAAATCCATGGGACCTATGAGTGGTAAGGACTCTGTCCTGATCCTGACAGAGCACCTGAACATGAGAGCTTGCTGGAGAAAAGGCTGCATGGAATCCCCAGGCCCTGGCCACCAAACCTCCCTGAAAGGTCCCTGTGCCTGGGGTGCACACAGCACCACTGCTGAATTGTCAGGTTATACACATGTATTAGCAAAAGGTGTGTGACCCAAGGACTACAGGACCCACCCCAGTGTTTTGCCCTGGGTGAAACCCCAGGACCTTTTCGTGATCCTTAGAAAAAGGAGCAAATCAGAAAAACAAGTCAGATGGGGCAGTGCCTGTGGCTCAAAGGAGTAGGGTGCCAGCCCCATATGCCGGAGGTGGTGGGTTCAAACCCAGGCCTGGCCAAAAAAATAAACAACAACAACAACAAAAGTCAGGCTTGGCGCCTGTGGCTCAATCGGCTAGGGCGCCAGCCACATACACCTAAGGTGGCGGGTTCGAATCCCCAGCCCGGGTCCGCCAAACAACAATGATGGCTGCAACCAAAAAATGGCCGGGCGTTGTGGCGGGCGCCTGTGGTCCCAGCTACTTGGGAGGTGGAGGCAGGAGACTCGCTTGAGCCCAGG